>JAVXUM010097407.1:0-18713 GCA_035590655.1 Pouteria glomerata | reverse complement strand
TGCCACCCCTCCGCCCACCCCCCCCCCCAGCTTTCTTTTTTTTATTTTTATTTTTTAGTTTAAAGATAATTTTACCTAGCCACCGACAATGATTGAGAAAAAAGTAATCTCGTTTTTTTCTAAACTAGATTGACTATAAAATTTGAAAACTGTTGCCCATAAACTCTTATTTTTTTTTAAATCACATTTCTCATTATTAGGTAAAAAAAAAAAATTACATGTCAGTATTTACTTGCTATTATTTTATTTGATAAGTATTCATACATAACTTTTTTTTTAATTTTAATTTTTTTAATTTTTTTTTTTTTAAGTTGGCGTGAAGAAATCACTCAAGTTAAGGTCATTTGAACTCACTTCTAGATTAAACACTCAAAACCAACAAATACCTCTAGCAAGCCACATGTCACCTATATAACTGTCAAGGTTAATATTATTTTAAATAATTTTTTTACCCCAAAATGGCTTTCATTGAGATTCGAAAACTGGTTCCACTTAATTGGGTTGGTGTGGTATATATGCGTATAATAGTTATGCCTAAGCCATAGGAATGAGTATTTTTCCGTGCGATTTATAACCTACCAATCTCTATTAGATTTTTCAAGAACAAATCGTGTTACGAAATATTAAAATAACTATTGAAATCATTAATTAATCAGATTAATTATTCCTGTTTAAGCAAAGTTTTTGTCTAAATATATATCATATATATTGATTTATATTGAAAGAGAATACCCTCCTACACCATGATTAAAAGTTAGAGGATTGGACTAGAATGGTGTAAATGAGAAGGCACACGCAAGTATGAGCCCGATAAAGATATAATATATATTAGAGTGTTTGGTATAATGAAAAGTGAAATAAAATGAGATAAATTGTAGGTTCGTAAGGTGTGCAGTGAGATAAGTTTTAAATTTTTTTTAAAAATTTTCAGAGTTTTTTTAATAAATACAGCACCCAAACACCCCATAGTAATAGGATTGTTTCCAACATTTGTATTTATATATATATATGTATATCATAACGTTGAAGAGTTACATTGGCCTGCCTTCTTGATTTCATTCTTACGCGGCTTTCGAAGGCATCTAATTCAGCTTTTGACTTTGATTTTTTTCTTTCTTAATTTAGACCTCAACCTCTTATATATATATATATATAAGCTCCCAATCCCATCTTCCTCAACAGACGCAGTTAATGGAAACAATGGATCAGAAGAAATCCTCAGATCCAACCATGGATTTTCCTCAACATTTCAGATGTCCCATCTCAATGGAGCTCATGGAGGACCCCGTGACCATCTCAACGGGGGTCACATACGAGCGCAAGAACATAGAGAAGTGGTTCTTCACCTACAAGAACACAACTTGCCCCGCCACAATGCAAACCATCCGCCATTTTGACGTCACTCCAAATCACACCCTCAAAAGGCTCATCGTTGCGTGGATCAGAAAGAACAGCAAGCCTAGTCAATCTTCGCTTCCCATATCGATCAAGCACGAGGAGTTGGTATCTCTTCTCAGCACCATGGAATCAACGCCATTCAAGGTGAGTTCACTGAAGAAAATTCGATCCATTATTCAAACGAGTGACGAGATTATCAGACTCGATTTCAAACAATCCGGAGGGGTTGAAGTTGTTTTGAAAACAGTGGTGCAAATTCTAGGCCAGAACTCGGATTTTGTAACCTTCAGAGCTTGTGAGGAGGCTCTGGGTGTTCTTCACGAGCTTTTGATCTCATCGCCCGAAGAAGAACAAACAATATTGATTCAGTTGTTATCAAGGCCCGAGTCCATAAACGCCATGGCGACCATGCTCCAGAGAGGAAGCGCAGAAGCGCGATTCTACGCAATTTCGATAGTCCAAGAGATGGGTAAGTCTGAAAATTATGATTGGAGCTTCTTAGCACAGGATCAGGGAATGGAGTACTCTATATTCAGATCGATATTAGAGATAGTTTCGGATGAGATTTGTTCCGATGCAAGTTCGTGCGCTCTCCAAGTTTTGATACAAATACTGAGTTCATCATCCAAGAGAAGTCGATTCAAGGCTATTGAAGCCGGTTCGATGTGCGTCCTCATCGAGCTTCTTCCTGACTCGAACCGGTCCAAATGTGAGAAAATAATGGAGCTGATCAAATTGTTGTGTGAATGTGCCGATGGAAGATTGGCCTTCGTAGAGCATGGGCTGGGAATCGACGCGATATCGAAGAAAATGCTGAATGTGTCGTCTGTTGCGACTAAGATTGGAGTGAAGATCTTGTGGTTGATCTCTAGTTGTCATCCCTCGGAGAGGGTTCTTGAGGAAATGTTGACGTCTGGGGCGGTGAAGAAGCTGGTGGCCTTGCTCCATATCCATGGCCTGTCTTCGACCAAGGAGAAGGTGGTGAAGATCTTGAAGTTACATGCCAATTCTTGGAGGCGATACCCTTGTTTTCCTAGTGAGTTGAAGGAGTATTTGGGGTTAGAAAATGATTCTTTGTAAAGGAAAAGAAAAAAGAGAAGAAAATTATATGAAGGTGTATGCATAGTTTTTTTCAGGAAATATGAAAATTGTGGATGGCTGAAGTTATTGGTTGTTGTCTCTCCCCTTTTTTTTTTTTTTTTTTCTAATTGGGTATTTGTTGATTGAATTATTGTCACTTGTTATCATTGTTCGTATTCTTTCTCTCTGCTTTGTGCTTTTCCTTGTTTCTTCTAACATTTTCCCTGTATTATTATAATGCATTTTGTGACAAATTATATCAAAGTCATAAAAAAAATTTAAATTTGTTACTAGTAATGCTACATAACAACAAAAGTTTATCATAAAAAATATAACTTAAAAACAACTTTTTTGATTTTTTTTTGATATAATCAAGGATATAAAAAAATAAGCAGAGTCTGAATTGTTTTTAAATTTCAGAATCTTGTTTAAAACTCTAGAAAATAAAGTTTGATTTTCCGTCACAAACTCATACCCCGAAAAATTTGAAAATAGCACATTAATAATTCCTTTTCATTACTAATAAATAAATAAAACCTAAATAAACCTGAATCAAACCCATTCATTTGTCAAAACATAGATATATATAATATATATGTGGAGAGTAATATATATATATATATGTGCATCCATGAGTAAAGAAGTCAAAGCTAGCTTCGGAGATTGGACAAGAATAATCAAACCCTAACTTCGACAATAAACCCTCCTCCGTCATTGAGGATACTATTGGCCAAGTACTATTGTTATCGTGTGTTTTCAAATCGCGACCACCGGCACTACTTTTCTCTAGATGTTCAAATAATGATTATTTGAAGCCACAACAACGTTCAAATCATAGCGACTGGAGATTATTAATCCAGTAATGCTATGCGTCTTGCACCCCTTCGCATCCTGCACCGATCCCGTTCTCACATACGCTCACGTAGAATTCACGTAGAACACGCGACCATCACAGAACGAGACGCGAGGTGTAGGATTTTTCTACGGGATCCATAGACTTTTTCTTATTTAGCAATGTTACGCGTCCCACATCCTGTCGAGTATCGCACCGACCCCACTCTCACATACACCGGCGTGGGGCCCACGTCCATCACAGAGCAGAACGCGGGCAAGGGGTTTTTATGCAGGATTCGTAGATTTTTTCTTATTCAGTAGTGCTACGCATCTCACACACCGCCGCGTCCCGTACCGACCTCTCTCTCACACAAGCCGGCGTGGGGTCAATGTGGGGCCCGCGTCAGTCATAGAGTGGGATGCAGGATGCTAGGTTTTTCTGCAGAATTTGTAAACTTTTTCTTATTTAGCAATGTTACGCGTCCCGCACTAACCCATCACTCACATACGTTGGCGCGGGATCCGCATGAGGTTTGCGTCCATCACAGAGCGGGACGTAGGGTGTAGGCTGTTCTACAAGATTCGTAGACATTTTCTGATTCAACAATGCTACGCGTCCCGCGGTGGGATTCGTAGATATTTTCTTATTCAGCAATGCTACGCGTCTCATACCCCGCCACATCCCGAATCGACCTCGCTCTCACATACGCCCGTGTGAGACCTGCATCCATAATAGAGCGGAACGCAAGGTGCTAGTTTTTTCTGCTGGATCCGTAGACTTTCTTATTCAGCAATGTTACGCGTCCCGTGTCGACCACGTTCTCACATACGCCCCGTGGGGTCCACGTGGGGGTCACGTCCATCACAGAGCAGGACCCAAGGTGCTGGGTTTTTTTGCGAGATCCGTAAACTTTTTCTTATTCAGCAATGCTATGCGTCCTGCACCCCGTCGCGTCCCACACCGACCCCGCTCTCACATACGCCTGGGTCTGCGCCGGGCCCGCGCCTATCACAGAGCGAGACATGGGGTCTTTTTGCGGGATCAGTAGAATTTTTCTTATTCAGCAATGATACGCGTCTCACACCAACCCCGCTGCATTTCGCATGGACCCTGCTATAACAAATGCCTGTGTGGGGTTCGCGTGGGGCCCGTGTCCATCCGCGTAAGGCATGTGTCAATCACGGAGCCCAGGACACGGGGTGTGGGGTTTTTCTGCAGGATCTGTGGACTATTTTTTATTCAACAGTGCTGCGAGTCCCGTACCCCGCCGCATCCTGAGCCGACCCCGCTCTCACATTCACCCTCGTGGGCCCCGCGTCCATCACAAAGCGGGACGCAGGGTGCAGGGTTTTTCTGCTGGATTAGTAAACTTTTACTTATTCAACAATGCTACGCATCCAACACCCTGCCGCATCCCGCACTGATCCCACTCTCACATATGCCTGCGTAAGGTACGCGTGGGGTCCGCGTTTATCACAGAGCGGGACACGGGGTTTCTCTGTAGGATTCATAGACTTTTTCTTATTCAGCAATGTTACAGGTCCCGCACCAACCCCGATCTCACATACGCCTGCGTGAGGTCCGCGTAGGGCCCGCGTCTATCGCAAAGTGGGACGCGGATCTGTAGACTTTTTCTTTAGCAGCAATGTTGTGTGTCTCACACCCTGCCGCCTCCTGCACTGACCCTAGTCTCACATACGTCCGTGTAAGGCACGTGCGGTGCGTGGTTTTTCTGTGGGTTCTGTAGACTTTTTCTTATTCAGCAATGCTACACGTCCCACACCCCGCCGTGTCCCGCAGCAACCCCGCTCTCACATACACCTGCTTGGGGTGCGCGTGAGGCCCCGTGTCTCACGGGATTTTTCTGCGGGATCCATAAACATTTTCTTATTTAGTAATGCTACGCGTCCCACACCGACCCCGCTTTCACATGCACTCGCGTGGGCCCTATCACAAAGTAGAACACTGGGTGTGGAGTTTTTCCGTGGGATCCGTAGATTTTTTCTTACTCGGCAATGCTAAGCGTCCCGCACCAACCTCGCTCTTACAGAAGCCCACGTGGGGTCCACGTGAGGCCCGCATCCATCACATAGCCTGACGCAGGGTGCGGGGTTTTTCTGTGGGATCAGTACACTTTGTCTTATTCAGCAATGCTACGGGTCCCGCACCCCACCGCATCTCGCATCGACCCCGCTCTCACATACACCCGTATAGGGCCCGTGTCCATCACAGAGTGGGACGCAGGGTGCTGATTTTTTCAGCGATATCCGTAGACTTTTTCTTATTCAGCAATGCTATGCGTCCCGCATCGACCCCGCTCTCATATACACCCTTCTGGGGCCCATATCCATCACAGAGTGGAATGTAAGGTGTTAGTTTTTTCTGCGGGATCGATAAACTTTTTTTTATTCAGCAATGCTATGCATCCTGCATCGACGTCGCTCTCACATACACCCGCGTGGGTCCGCGTCCATCACAGAGTTGGATGCAGGATTTTTTTGCAGGATTCGTAGGCTTTTTCTTATTCAACAATACTACATGTCCCGCACCGATCCCGTTTTTAGATACGCCTGCGTGGTTGTTCTTCTTTGTCTATTTTTCTCATTTATAAGTAAAATCATTCATATTTTCATCAACTTTTTAAGAAACTCAAAATTAATTTTCTAGAGTTTCAAATGATAACAGCTAGAGCGACGGGGTGTAGGGTTTGTCTTCTTATTAGTTTTATGAATTTGCCCTTTAAAAAAATAAAAAATTGTGTTTTTAATTTAAATGATTGGATGAAGTTTGCAAAAAATGAATGAATGAGATTTAATTTCAGGCCCCTTGATCTGCTATAAAGAGATCGGGTACTTGTCTAATTAGTTATTATCATTATCAAAATCGCTTATTTTTTTCTATCTATTACCATCACAAACCTATGTATTTTATTAGTTAGAATCTCAAAATTGTTTCATCTCAAACTCGTCCCGTCCTAGCCATTTAAAAAAACTCACAAAATACCCATTTGAAAATTAAATTCTTTAAGCAAATATATTTGTAAATATATATGTAGAGTTTTTTAATCAAGTTCTTTATTATTTTTCATATCAAGCAAAATTTTAAAATAAAAAATCTCATTTAAATAAACTATAAAAAAATATATATTACATACAAATTTAATCGCTACTTATATATTGAAATAATTTTACAAAACTATTCATTTAACTATTACTTCCAAACATAAATAACATGACAATAATCCACAATCAAATAGTTATATGGCCAAAAATTTAACCATTTTCATTTTAGAAACAAAATTATAATTGTTTAAATATATATAGACTCCGTTTGACACACTAAAATCAATCAAAACTTTTTAATTTTTTTCAAACTTTTATACTTTTTTTTAATTAAATTTTATTACATTTCTCTTTTACATCAAATCATTGTACTTTTTGCTAGCCAATTAGCTCCATAATATACTATATTATATTAAACCAATAACAAGTAAGTACCTTATAAATATAAGCAGGTATCGAATATTGAATACCCATGGTTAAATCCTAAACTCGTACGAATATTAAATTTCAAACCCAAATATATCTCAATTCTATTAGAATATTTTTCAACTAATTTTTAAAAAATTTGATTGAGTTAAATACCTCTAGTACCCGTCTCGTTGCATTCCCAAGTCTAGTAACATTTTTCATTTAAATTATTTGAATATAGTCAACTTCAATAATCAGATGCCAACTGTTTGAAAAAAAAATTGCCGGTCAACAGGGGCTATCTTCTGGCGAGTTGATATGCCATATGTCAAACCCCCCTAGCAATCTCACTCATATTAATTGATACAAGACTAAATTAATAGACGGGTGTTCTACCAATATAACCCGTTTATTGTTCCTTTTTTTTTTTTTGTTAAATATTTTTTTTAATGATGACCGGTCAGCTGCACATACCGAGTTCAGCCTCCTATTATATGTAAGTAACAAGCATTTGTCAAAATCGAGGAGACATTAGTCGAAGCCAAACCTTGGGCGTTCAAATTTAGAGTTGGTCCCAACGATTGCTAGATGCCACTCAATTTGGTGGTTGAGCGTTGAGACACTATAAATGTTTTTTTTATCTTTTTTTTTTTTTTTTTTAAGCTGAATATCATTAATTTTAGAAAATGATTAAATGAAACCTCTAATTGTAGGGCACGATGGTTGGCAGGTAGGAAAATGAAACCAGAATATGGATTACAGTTTCAAATGCATGTACACATAATATATACACAAAATAAAATACATCTCATGACATTCCAATTTCCAAGCTTTAGCAAAGGAATTACCAAATATCTACATGTTTTTGGAAAAAAATGCAACCACTCACCACAAGTCAATAATACAGTAATCCACTCTGCACGCATGAATGCTACTTTATTTGATATCAGTTTATACTACAAATTCCATCCAGTACATACCAAACAGTAATATATGCTGGTCTTACAGGTCAGCTGTCCCAGTGAATTGGCCTCAAAAAAAGAGTTGGGGTTATCTCCAGAAGAAAAAACACAGTTTTACTATTGTTATCTAAAGTGGAAGCATAAATACACTTAATTTTTAGTTTCTCACACTCCAAAAATTACTATCTATTATGAGAAGAGATAAGAGTGTAAGAAATTGAAAGTGGAATGTATTTAGCATCCCTCTTATTTAAATTGCAATATAATTTAGAATGATATTACAGCTTTGCAATAGCATGTGCAGGCAAGTTTGATCTGGTGGGAAGCTTTAAATCCTCCCAATCTTTGTCATCCACCTTAGAGAAGTAATGATCCACCATCTCATTGCTTACGAGCTCCAATTTAGAAGGTTGCCACTGAAAGAAAGAAATTACGAGTAAATTTTTGGGAGCAGAACTAAAAACGGATTCAGTCATGTTTTGATAATATGTAAAATATTGGGATAAAGAAACAGAATTCTTATTGACCTTTGGGTTCTTATCCTTGTCCAACAGTAGAGCCCTACAACCCTGCATTTGAATGTGGCATTGGAATCAATTCAAGAGGACAGAGATGGGAGCTAGCAAAAGCAATGAGTTGAATGTTACCTCAAAGAAATCCTTGCTAAATCCTCCCCGCAAGACATTACAAACCATTCTGTACTCGCGGACAAGGCATTGACCCACACCTTGGAGTCTCCCTTCTCTGATCTGAATTGCACATACAGAATAAAATTAGTTAAACAAGCCCTTCAGGATAAATATGCACCTAGGTGTTTAAGCTCCTGGATTCCCAAATCATATGAAATAGAGAGATTTGTCAAAAGTACAGTAATATGTACATGGACTAATGGACATCTCCTGCACAAAATATCATTTTTGCACTCTATATAATATCACACGTGTGATGTTATTTTATTTCATCAAAATACTTGAAATTTAATTATTTTTATCTTGTATTTGTTATTATCATTATTTTTATTGGGCGTATGGGGTGTTGAGGAAAAAGAAGATTTTCTGTGCATGTGTGGTATGAGCAAAAATCCTCTCTGCTATAAAAAATGAGTTTTGCTCATCTTTCACCATCAAAGGAAGAAGATTTAGCGTTTAATTGGCATAGCAGTCAAACTACATAGTTAAGTCAACAAGATTACTTTTACAGGAGTCAGGAGAATCCAGGCAATACAGAAAAGGATACGCGGAACCAGTATACCCATAAGCTATGCAGACCGTCAAGGTCAATAATAAATCGATGCAGGTTCCGGGCTACAAAAAAAAAAAAAAAAATGGATACGTGGACAACAAATTGTTCCCATTCAAACCATCAATAAGTGGATTGATTTCAGATTAGATATAAAGCTACCAGTTCCCTTCAAATTATCCCTAGCTGTCAAACATTTTAGTTGGTAGTTTCAGGACTTTGAAAAGGAAGGCTAGAGTTAGCAAGGGCATGATCGTCTATACCGATCTGAGAGAAATTTTAAGTGAAAAAGGAAGGCTAGAGTTAGCAAAGGCATGATCATCTATACCGATCTGAGAGAAATTTTAAGGCTTGTTGGAGATGCAGCCTTTAGTGACTTAATCGCCGAAGAGATCCAATTGTCCGTGCTCTTTACAGCAGCCCTCTCCTACAATACCAAACATGAGACTTGATTCATGCAATTACATTCTGTAAAAGGCACTAGATATAAGACAAAAGGTTGCATGAAGCAATATGAAAATTATTAATAGCAATGGACGTCAAATCGCTTTTTCCACATGAAACTAATCCCATTCCATCAACTTACAAGTGAAGAAATAATTTCTTCAACTGTTCTTCGACCAAAGCACAAATTAATGATATCCAGCCTGTAGTCACAAAGTACTGAAAATTAGGAGCTCGGACAAGTAGCTTAAAGCCAGGTTTGGTGGCTTAAATCCCAAGATTGATAGCAAATTCCTTTATGAAGCAAAGATGCATCTAATTAAAATGTCAATTTATATTAAACTTTTAAACAAGCAATGGATGTTCAACATAGGTTCAATAATGTTACTGTCTTGGAAGTCAATAAAGAAGGCATGGATTATTAAATAGCAAGGTTTATTAAAGAAGTGATTGATCTTATTAGTTGTAGAGATCATGACAAACTACCAAACTTATCAACATCCTAAAACATGAAGAAACACAGGAACCAAGACAAATGCCACGATCAGAAAGGACTAATACATCAAATAAAAAGCAGAACAAACTAATACACAATAAGATGGTAGTTGACACAAGAATAATGCCTAAATTTACAACATTAATTGTGGGAGAGGCTCCATTTTCGAAGGACAACTGGTAGAGATTATCATTACCTTATGTTTTCTGCTTAGTATCTCTCCCCAGATTTGTCTCCCAATCACACATGAGGACTCCAACTATTTCCAATTTGCCCAGTGCCTCTGAAAGCCCAACTGAGACACTGATATGGTCTCTGCTCAGCAAGATGGAGGATTGCAGAGAGAAGAGATGTACCATTCTTCGTTAAACTAAATCCGAGTGAAATGCAATAATAAATGCCACAAAGAATCTGCTTAAAGATATAAACTTCTGTGATGTCGTGTTTTCTATTTTAAGGCTCTCAACCGAAGGTCGTAATTCTCTCTCTCTCTCTCTCTCTCTCTCTCTCTCTCTCTCTCACACACACACACACACACACACCTTCAGTTATCCCATCAATGCCTAAAGATATGACTTTAAGACATTGCCAGGTATTCAATCTTAAAGTATTATCAGATGCACTTCGCAGGTTAAGCACTTGTTAATGGATGGATTGCCAATCACCAACATCTACAAGAAGCTAAACATCCCATAGAAACTGTGAAGGATATATGGAAGGCGACGACAGAAGATAATCCACACATATAAATCTAAGTAACACTGCTTCACGTCCCTCAACCCCTCTTCCCCCACTATAGAAAAAATAATAATAATAATCAAAACAGAAACAGAAAAAAGAAAATTAAGGGAACGATAAAACATCTACAAGTACAGAAAAACTTACTGGTGATAGGCACTTTCCCGCTTCAAATGAGGTTTCTGAGAGAATTCACCAATAATTGCAGAAATAATGGCTGGATCACTTGAATTTACCTTGCAGAGGACTTCATCTAATGAAGACAATCTCTGTTTTTTGATGAAGACACATAAGAAAGGAATTCGAACCCTTTGATAAACATTAAGATTTAAACTAGGGACAATATACTACATACGACAGACATGCTACCACATTAGAAAAGTAGCACCAATAAGAAAAATTCCTTGATTTTTATTATGCCAGTCTGTGATAAAACAAACCCATATTTGTACATATATACATTTACATATGTAAAACTAATGGATAATTCCTCCAACGGGTGAATCTAATGATGGAATGTATTGTTACAGCAAGCGCCAAATTAATTCTCAGTCGACCTGGACAATATAAATATATTCGAATGGAATAGTTCAAATTGAGTACACTCTGTGTCAGCCAAATTGTGGCTAGGAACAAAATATCTTCCTTTTTTCATGCGATTGTCAAAAAGCTTTAGCATCTTGAGAGACCACATTGAAATACTAGTGAAATAATAACTACAAGATTTCCATTGGAAAATAATAAACTACACAAAAAATACAATATAATAAACCAAAATAATAAGTTGCTTAATTAATTTATTACTGAATTTTCATACATTTAGATAAATTTCAATTTACACTTCCAAAGCATTTTTATGTATTTAAAGTAGTTGTGACTAAAACGGATGGACTTAGCAGTAAGTTTGTTCCATTGAAACTTGGGCATCAAGGATTCAAACATTGGAATCAACCTTTCTACTTGCAGATGGAAAGTTGCTTACATATGACTCTCCCTAAACCCCGTAATGTGGAGGTGGAGGCCTTACGCATTGGGTTGCCCTAAATATTTTTGTGACCATTTTGACAGATGCCTGCAACTTATTGTACACCTACTTTTTGTTAAAAATTACAGATTGCAAAGGAAGGATACCACTGAAGGAACAAAATGAGTTGCAAGACCACAGGCAAGCATTTCAGCACCATCCAACCTATATCCTGTGAGACCGACATATTCTCCTGTGACAGATATAAAGAAAAGCTTATGGTTACAACATCATAAACATCATATAAAATCTGCAGGTACTAAAAACTAGAAGTCATTTTAAAGAGAGATGCTGGAAATTGAAACCTAGCCAGCTTAAAACCTTCCATGGTTATATATTTGTTCTATTGTTTTGTCCTAAGTCTTATTCATATATAATTCTGCTGCTATTTTATTATTCCAAGTTTTCTTTGAGTAAAAAGGAAGCGGGCACTTCTGTTATTATCAGGTTTTCAGCACATAGGCTGTAGCCTGTACAGGTATCACAACACTGCTGTTTATTGTGCACTTATGAGTGGCCTTCACTTGTAAGATTGATTTAAAATATCAAAATTTCCAAATCCTACATCTGTTTAAGTTTGAACAGCAGGTCCAAGTATAAACTAGAAGCCTGGATATAGTTCTCCGAGGTATTGCTACAGTGCCACATTGTTTTATCATGCAAAGCATGAAAAGACAAAACAGAAAATTTGGAAATTTGGCAATGTATAATGATTTTTACATAAATTTGAATCATGTTTTATGTATCTATGGTAAGTTAATCGTTGTTATATTCTTATTTGTAGATTTTTGAGCTACAAGCATCACAGTAATTTCCATGTTTGATGGATATGGACCACATTTTGGTCCATGAGCTATAGAAGTCAAGAATACTATTGTCTCAAAAGTTCCCAAGTTTTCTATGCAAGTAATGTCCTCATTGTAAATATGCAAGTACATTTCTATTTAAGGAAGAGTTGACTTTTAAATTTTTTGAGATTCATGCTGTTTGACTCGATTAACCATTACAACGATAGGCCCTTTTTTCTCTCTTATTCTTCTTCACAAAACATCAAGGAGGGACGAATCTACTGATCTCCTTTTGTGCATTGTGACTGGTCTAAGGAGCTGTGGGAGGGGGGACAGACTTATCCTAATGAATAGATCCCAAGTGCATGGAAGGTGAAAGAAGATGATCTAAACTTCAAACTCATAATACTTTCAACAACAATCAAACTCATTCGATAGACCGAATTTAGTGCCTACAATACTCTGTTCATGACCTCCATTGACGCCAATACTATAAAGAAAGGGAATATCACACCCAACTGAATCATGGACAAATACAAGTGGAAGAATTATTTATGATGTTATGCAACGAGCATTCCAAAATAAATCAAGGAAGTAACAGGCATTACCAAAGAATCCAGGGAGTCTAGATAAAAAAAAAGAGGCGCCTACATCAGGGAAGAGTCCCAAAGCTGTTTCTGGCATTGCAAAGACCTGAAAGGTTCAACTATAAGTACAAGAATGGGCTCATGAAACAAAGAACTGCACCTAAATCCTAACACAAGAATGCACAGGAAAAGCTGATCGTGGTGTACCATATATCATAAATAAGAAATTTCACAATTCTAACTCTTTTACTGAGCAAAAATCATGCATAAAGCAAGATAAAGTATGTTGATTATAGATCTCATTGGAAGGTAAAGAAAACACCGTGAAATTTCATATAATCAGATAGGTAACTTCAGTAATAGTTTCAAAAAAATTAATATAGAATTTCAGCTTTGAAGCATCAATATACAAATTACAATAATAACAGAAAGGAAAGAAACAAGAAAAGATGAAGATAGAAAGAATAAAAAATATAATAAACAATAAATAATACCATTCTTAAAGAAGAAAAAAAAAAGAGATTAATATTTCCTAGATATTCATTTTTATGGCATGGTTCTAAGAAATAAGAAATTCATGGTAGGATTGGATCTGAATAAAACAATACATCAAGCTTCAACATACAACCAAAAAATATTAACTTATAATTAATTTATTTTACAAAAAAATTAAAAAATGCATAGAGGCAATGGGTCAAGGTCTATGAAGCACGGATACGGATACGGGATACGGCAATTTTCAAAAAATAAGGATACAGATACGGCGAATATACGATAAAAAAATAAAATAAAAAATATATTTTATTTAAAATATTTTTGAATATAGCATCTATATACTACCAAACATTATATACATAACAATTATATAGCATGAAAAATAACATTCAATCCATAAATTAACAACAAATATATCATATATTAAGTTATATTTTAATTATTTACAATTTGACTCCTAATTAAATTTTATCATATCAATTTTATCCAAGAATAAAGTTTAAAATATTACATTTTGACCCCCGTTGTATCCTTCCTGTATCCCAGGTGTATCCTAGCCGTATCCTTCCTGTATCCTATGCAAAATTAAAAATAACAAAATCAGGATACTCTACGTGACGTATCCAATACGTATCCAGCCGTATCTTAGCCATATCTGCGTATCCGAGTATTCGATACGAGTGCGACACCTAATTTGAAGTATCCGTGCTTCATAGGTCAAGGTTGGAGTATTATGATCCTTGACTCTAGTTCAGTAGGACAGGTCTGGTTGACCCGGACCCGAGTCATGTCAAGGTTGGGCTGGCCATTTTACATTACTAATCATACACCACAGGGTAGCATTATATAATTTTTAACTATAAAGATGGCGGAAAACTAGAAACAAATGGAATATGATCTCCACGTCAAGGGAGTCACAATTTGAACCATGAATGTGTAAACAAAATGGCAAAATACTTGAGAACTGAGATAATGAGAAAGATGAATACTGTTTTCTCTGTTGCAACTCGAAATCTACCGTGTATTGAAGCTCCTGCCCCACCTCCCATGACAATTCCATTGAGAATTGAAACCTTCAATTATGTCAAGCTAACAATTAGATTGCATCAACACCTTGAAATGAAAAATGCCAAGATTAACTTGCCAAAGAAAGCATTCGATGCAAACAATCACCAAAAGAAAAAAAAAAAAGAAAAAAATTATCAAAGTAACAGCCAATTTCTTAAATGACCCACCTGGGGTTTGCTGTATGTAGCCATCACATAGTTTAAGATGAACTCTTTCTGGAAAAATTTTGCACCTGATTTCCAATCACCTGATAAGCAAAATAACCAATTAGATAGCATCAGCAATGCTATAATATTTCCATTAACTTTAAGTTCTCCTCATATGAATCACCATAGTCCTAAAGTGAGATGCCTGGCAGGATTTTTTAAAATAAAAATGAAGAAGTCAAAAGTAAGTATAAAAAATGTAAAAGACCACACATGTCGAGTATGGCCATAATCGTTGGCAGTTACTACAAGTATCAACTCATCCAATTTCCAATGAGCAAAAGAACTAATAAAGAAAGAAATTAACCCTTGTCATTAATATCACGAGCTACAGCAGTAACATCACCACCGGCAGAAAATGCTCTTCCTTTTCCCTACAACAACATAACCAAAAATTATAAGGGGAGCCATGAATGGGACCACAAGCAGACTAGCGATATTCCCAATTATGAAGAGGCTGAATTTAAAAAATAAAAATAAAATAATTAAAAATAGTGATTCTGAAGCCAATGTCACAAGAAACGCAGAACCAAATGCCCCATCTTCTATATACATATTGTAAAAACTGGTTATGCTGGCAATCTTAAGCAATGCGCCAAAGGATTCCAATCACTCATATTTTTACCATAGAAATAATATAACACAGCCATATACAAACTGTAAAGTACCATAAGCACCTTATTATCAGTCCAAAAATATAGGATGCTACGGTCAGAGTAGGGTCAGGGGAATTGGCATCAAATTAAAATGTTGGATGATTCTAAATTTCCCATGTTTGAGCCAAGTAATGTGTTTGATGATTCTAAAGATCACATTTTCAGCCAAGACTTTAGCAAGTGGTAATACCATTTCCAAGCCAAAGACATGTATGATTTTCCTATTGATTTATTAATGTTATCCAAAAAAATATTAGCAACGCGATCTTGGCAATATTCAAAACAACAGTGTGGCCTGGCTCATAAAAGTAACCAACCTGTTCATAACGAAGTAAAACGGACTGCAGAACTACATGAATCAAATGCTTCCCAAAAAAATAATTGTCTACGACAACCAACTCATTTGGGACTAAGACTTTATTCAGTTGAGTTGATTTATTAGCTTAAAAGCTACAAAATATCACCAAATTTTCACATGTTTAGAACTTTCAACGTTAAATATGACTACTCTTCATTTGTTCATGGACTCTGTGCAATTTGAAAACAAACTTTGATGCTGTGATTTGGCAGGAAAGTACCTTCAAAATTATTAGTTTGACATTACAATCCTCCTCCAAGGCAAGGAAGAGTTCCAATAGTTGAGATACCTAGAAAAAATGAAGAGAAATATCAAATTCCAGTCCGATTGAGCTCATGTCCTAGCAAGACATTTTTTATCCAGATAAGCAAAAATTATGATGAACACAACAATTTTTAACGAATAGTTGAATTTCATTATAACATTACCAAACAAAAAGGCTAAAGGCAATTAGCTACGGTGATCTGTAGTTGCACAACAATGCAGGTAAATGGTACACATATTTATAAAGAATTGTTTAATAGAAGTAATAAACTTTCTCCTCTCCTCAACAACTTGAGCTTTTAACACGATATCAAACCAGGAAAAGGCTCAAGTTCAAATCTCACTGCCATCCCAAAAATAAAAAGGATAGTAGTCACATGTGTTTGGCCTTGTCAAAGATTAATAAGTCTCACACATGTGAGGGAGTGTGTTGAGAGATAATAAGTCTAATAAAAGCCATAAAATTAGTTACAACTTAAACTTTTAGGTGAGATAGTAACTAACAGTTTAACAAGAGCCATTACAATAATGAATAAAAAAAGTAAATAAGAAAATCATTAAAATGGCCAATTTTTTTATTTTTTTCATTTCTTAACAGATCAAAATGAAAAAGCAGAGAAATAATTGTTTCAATATTTCCATTTAAACAAAGTATAAAAAAAAAAATAAAAAATCAAAATACAAGACATAATAAAAATAATATGTTGTATAATTAATTTATTATTAGTATTCTATACATTTAGAAAAATTTTTAACTCATTCTTCTAAATATTTTAATGTACATTAGAAATTTTGGGGCGCTAAATGTTTTAAAACATTTCTATAATATTTCAAAAATATTTCTATTTGCATGATAATTGAAACAACTTACTGAAATAAAATTCTGATCACTGAACAAACAAATCTTAGGCCTCTTCTACAATATGAGAATAAAGCAAAAAGTATCAACAATCGCCTCCACATTGCACATGCAACACCAATTTGGAAGCATTTTGCCCTTTTGCCCATATTTTAGTGGTTAAAATGACTTCTAGTCTTGTCGCACACACAAAGAATGACACTTTCGAAGGCAGATAGCCAACTAAATGCTTTTCCAAGGAAAGTTCTAATTCTAATGTGTTCAACAAAAGATTTATATTGCACAAGGATTATTCATTAGGTTTCACGAGGAGGACGAGGCTCATTTTATTTGCTTTAGCATATCTAAGTCTTTGCACCTATTAGAATTATGATTATGTCTAGGATCAGGCTGAGTTTATGCAAGCACTTTTCACCCTTGTAAGAGGTTTAGTCTTGTTAGATTGTCGACCACCACCTCATCCAAAATTTTTACAAAGAGGGTAATTTTTAATTTATATTATGATTGATGCAGTAGTTAAATAAAGTGCAAACACTGCTATCGATGTGGTGGTCAATTAAGGGTTGATTCAACTGGATAATTCAGACTTTTTCCAGTACAGTCAAATTAGTCCTCGGGAAAAGAAATAATATTAGTTAGAATTTCTTGACTAGGTTTTGTGCTGGAAGCTACATGAATAGTTTTCATTCCTGTAGGACTTCCTAGTCTGTATGAATTCCTAGTTGTTTGACAGTTGGTAAGTCTCACAACCTTTTAGAGTTTCCACATCTTTTTATAAATAATTGATAAAACTGACCTGTAAAGGCAGAATTCATAATATTTTAGTATTATATTTACCTTTTTTTTTCCCCAATTATCTTCAGCTTTCTTAAAGTAGCTGAGTTTTACTAGGCTAATTTCTCCTTCAATTCCCTCCATTTTTTACTCACTTGATCTACTACTTTACCATGTTTTATTTCTCTGTCAAAGTGTTGTGTTTGTTTCTAAGAGATGTACCATCTCTAACTCTACTTTTAACTTTTTCAATCCTTGTTATGATACGGCATCAAATTCCACTCCCTAGACACTATATGTCCTTTACAAAGTACATCCATACCAGCATATTTACAATTTTCTATACAAATTCAATCTATCTGCCACACAACAATCAAAACATTGTTTATTTAGGTGTTTCGGTTAGCAAGAAAATGGAAAAAAATTTAGCAATATTTTTAAAATCTCTTTTAAAAGATTTCAAAAGAAGCACAAATATATATAAATGCCGAGGAATGTTTACAAGTATCAATTGAAATCTACCTAAATGCATAAAAGCCTAATAATAAATTAATTAACCAATTTATTATTTAGTATATTATATTATATTATATTATATTACATTTAGAAGTGTCCGAGAAAGGAACTCATTGCTAGCAATGATAAATTACAGATATTTAACCCTCCTTAGACCCCGCAATACGAAAGTCTCATGCAAAAGGTTGCTCTTTTATTATATTTTGACGTGTTCCATTATGTTTTAATGAAAACATCATAATTATATTTCCTACTAGCATTTTAGTTCAGTCTCTTGTTAAATGAAAAACTTTTTAACCGTTTTCGGAAAAGAAACATTATTTGATTCATCATTTTCAAATTCTTTAAATTAAGGATTTTGCTAAAAAAGATACGAGGAATTGAAAAGTGATACAAGAAAGAGTAATATGAGATAAAATGCTCTTAAGTATTGCAACCTAAGTCCTTGTTACTTTC
>JAVXUM010096900.1:0-18725 GCA_035590655.1 Pouteria glomerata | reverse complement strand
TTTTGGAATCTTCATTTCTATACATCGAGGGCTTGATCATTCTGAAGGGTTGTTATACTTTGGTAACGAGGACAAGGAAGAGGTTTAACAAAAAGAGTAATACAACTTTTGGTGAAAGAAGAATAATTGGATCACCTTCAAAGGAAAGATCAATTGCAAACTCAGAATTTAAAATGTTACCGTATCATCCTTATTTCTTCAGTTATATACATCAGCTGACTTCCACAAAACTTCTTTGCTTGATGTATGGGTGAAAGATACCTTGTGTTTGCCTTGTTCTTAATGTTGTCCCAGCTATTGTATATAATGACACGTAAATCTAAGTTGAGTCAACTCACTCAAACATCATCTATTACATTTTGCCTATTAAGACCCATAAAGAAACAAGACTAAAGCTAAGGAAGCAAGAAAACGTAATCTTACACACAATCCAAGCATATGAAGCATTCTTTGTTTCTGCATTTCCTAAAATTGTCTCTTCCAGCACGGTTTAATCTCCGCTCCAAAATAAATAAATAAACTAAAGTTAACAAATTTCTTCTAAGAAAATTAAGCGTAATTGGAATTTGGAAGCAGAAACCAAACAAAAAAGCATCAATACTGATCCGAACCGTATTAAATCAAAAAACTTCACCCACCAAACATGTAAACCTGATAGAAAATCTAATCTAACAAATTAGGGCAAACGTGTCATGAAATGAAACAATTTTAGATATTAAAATCAAGCACAGAAAAATTAAAAAAAAAAAACATTAATCAGAATTCAGAAATAAGGACAATCGTGAAATACCTCGTATAAGCTCTTCTCGGTTGAAGAGGAGGATGGGTTGAGATCGTCCCGACATTCCTGCTCTTCCGAAACCCTAGCTTTCTTTCCCTTCCCCATCTCACCAAATACCGAAAAAACAAAAAAAAAAAAGTGGATTCAGACTCAAGAGTTGTGTGCGTATTCAGATATAGAGGAAGAAGAAGAGGGGACTCTTTCCTTTCTCCGTTTATTTGTATCGGTTTCTCTTTTTAGGTTTAAATTTCGTAAATTTATCCGATGTGTTCCCGCCATGTCCTTCCCAAATATTACAAGTTTCCCGCCGCACCTTCGCCATGGTGATTCTCGCATTTTAGCAGCGCTCTCATTTTTTTTTTTTTTTATCGTTTTTTAATTTATTTTTTTTTGTTATCTTTTATTTTTTTAAAATAAAATTAAAATAACATTTAAAGACGTAATTTTATTTATAATTATTATTTTTTTATTTTTAAAAAATATTTAATTATATTATATTATATTATTAACATACATTATATTATATAGTAATATTACATTATATTATATTTTATATTATATATTATATTATACTGTATTATATTTTATATATTATATTATATTATAATATATAATAATTAAATTATTATTATTATAATTATATTATATTGTTATATATATATAATATAATAAATATATTTTAATAATTTAATTATATATAATATAACAATATAATAAAATATAATAATATATAACATATTATATTATATTAAAATAGATAATTTTTAAAAAGGACCAAAATTTTTGTAACAAAAAAAGAAAATACAGTGAAAATACCTTTTTTTTATTTTCATTTTTTTTGTCATTTTTATTTTTTTTTTTAAAAATGTAAATAAATTTTAACAAATATATTTTCATTACAAGTTTTTAAAATTTTAAAAATAAAAAATGAAATTATCACCAAACGGGACTTATTTGGAAATGAAATTCAAATGGGACATAAGTTTGTGAATAAAATGTTTATGTTTACTATTTTTTATTTATTTTTATAAATTTTTTAAAATTAATAATAATAATTTATTTAATTATATTTTTTTTATTTTGGTAAAAAAATTTAAATAAAAAATATTAATATAAATATTTTTTATCTATATAAAGCGATTTTGACTTTGTATGCTAAGACTGCACAAGTTTATAAATATAAATCTAGATCTTAAATTTTATATTACATTTATTCATACATTTTCTATTTGATTTTTCGTTCAAAAATTAATTTTTTACCAATAATATAAAATTATATTTATATTATTACTATTAATTAAAAATATTTATTTTATGGTGTGTCTTTTTTCATATAAAAATTAAATTATAATTAATTTATTAAATTTTTTGTCAACCATTTTGTAATAATATTTTAAAATATTATACTTCACATTATTATATTAAAAGTGTATTAAATATAAATTTGTAATTATACACATATATAAATTATCATTACCTTTTTACTAATAATCTAATAAATTAAACATAAAAAAGAAAAAATTTAGTTTTGTTTTTCCTTTTAATTCCTTTCATTAATATCAAACAATGAAAATATCTAATTGCCAAAAATTTTTTTCGATCATTTTCTATAATAGGAGTATAAAAATAATTTTATATTATTAAATTAGTCAAAAATTACGTTTTGAATAAGAAATCTAAAACAGAAGACTTGAGTAAATATAATACAAATATCAGAACCCTAGATACACATTTAGGGGGTGTTTGGTGTGATGAAAAATAACGAAAAATAGTGAAAAATGTGATTTGAGTAATATTTAGGTGTTTGGTGACAAATCATGTTTTTCAGAGATGAATAATAAAAAATATTAATTTTTGCAGAGAAATCCGTCAGTAAGATTTTGAAATCCGTCGGAACGGTTTTTAAATTAATAATAATTACATATTAAATTCATTCTCTTATTAATGTTAAAATTACATATAATTAAATATTAAAAATTTATTTTATTAAACTTAAAACTAAATTTATTTAAATGTCAAATAATTTATTTTATTAGAATTAAAATTACAATTCAAACACTGACTTACAATTGAAATGATTTATTTTATTTAATTAAAAATTTTAATATGTAACAATTATTCTTAAAATTATTTGTGTTATTAAATTAATTTAATTTAATAAATAAAATAATAAACTATTATTAAGTTATGGTATTTACTAATTTGTTTTCCTAAAATTAATTATCATTAAAAATAAATAATTCATAACATTAAATTAATTAATTTATTATATTTTAATTAATTAATTAACCTATTAATTAATTAACTTTATTAAAATGAAATAATATTATTTACATTGAAATTAACTATAAAGTTTGGTAACTATTTGATAACATTTATATATTTTTGTTATATTTAACTATTTTTTTAATTCAGTTTTTTTTTCCTCTATAATAAAAACAAAGAATATGTTTGACAATGAAATTTTGTTTATAATAATTAATTTTTATTTTAATAAAATATTTAATTATATTCTATATTTTATAAAATAAATTGGATTTATTAAAATATAATTTTGATTAATCTGATTAAAAAATTTAATAAAATATTTTTAATTTTATTAATTTAATTTACAAAATAATTGTTTTTAATAGTAATCAACTTTAATAAAGTATATTAATAAATATGTTAATTTAATAATAAATTACTATTTTGCATTTTCAAAATAATTTAATTTAATAAAATGAATCATTTCAAGTGGTAATTGTTGCTTATGAAAAAAAATAATTGAATAAAACAAATTATTTTAATTTGTAATTATTATTAATTTTAGTTTTACTAAATTTATTTTTATATGTAATTATTATTTTTATAAATAATTTTAATTAAATAAATTAAATTTTTGTAATAAATTATTATTTTAATTATAATTAATTTATTTCTATTGAAATAAATATTCTAATATGTAATTATCGTCAATTAAAAATATTTTTAATTTAAGAAAATAAATAATTTTAATCATAATTTATTATTTTAAATTTTTAATAACACAAATCATTATAACATATTATTTATTAAAAATATTTTTAATAGAATAAAGTATTTGAATAAAATAATTAATTTTAATATGTTATAATAAAAATAAACAACACATTAAAATTGATAAAATATTTGTCAAAGGAAAAAAAAGAGTGAAGGTGTGATTTTTTTATTTAAATTTTTACTTTTTTAACAAAAAGTCAAAATAAATTTGTTTAGCACGTTTTTATTGTTAATTTTAAAAAATTTATAAATATAAAAAGGAAATAAAAATACAAGTTCATTAACATGCTTAAATATTATTAAATAGACCTTAATGTATGTATATATATTTTTATAGAACCCACAACGTAAAAATTTTGAAATTAGTTTGGGAAATAAAAAAATTAATTTTTGTTGTGTTTAGAAAAAAAAAATTTGTTTTTTAGTAAATAATTTTTTAACTTTTTATTAATTTAATGGTTTTACCTTTCAGTATCTAGTAGAAATATAAAATATAAAAAAGTAATTTTAATTATTTAAAAAAAAATTATAACCAATAATTGAAGCTACTATTACCAAACACAACCTCAATATCTGTTATATTTAAATGTCAATTTGTGTCCTACACAACTTGAAGGTGCATAGCTTTCGCTAACAATTTGGCCGATTTGGCCCGACTCGCAGTTACAGGGTTGGCCACAATCCGCAGCAATCGCTCCAAAACAATGTTATTTTATTTATTTTTTATCTAAAATAAAATTATTTCATTTAAATTATTATATTTAAATATAAAATATTTAAATATCACGACAAACTTGTTTAGTTGCCAATCAAAAGGCTAAAACTCATCAAAATTATTAAAAATTATCAATTTTTTTAATTTATTCTAATTAAAATTTGTCACTTAACATTTTTAAATTAAATTATTATATTTTTTATCAAATTTTTATCAACTAAATACCATGTATATAACTATTGTTTTGAAGTCATTATAACAGTTGTGAAAAGTTTAGCTAAAGTCTCTTCTAATTTGATCTGTGTTGGATGTATTTAGAATAATAAAAAATAAAATAAAATGAATAAAATATGATGAATTATGAATTTATAATTTATATAATAAAATTAAAATAAATAATTTTTAAATATTCTTAAAGATTTATAACTACTCAAACAGAGCTGTGTATATGTAACAGTTGCGCCGCCAAAGGTGACACGTCATTTGAAGCAAGGAATGGCGAAACTGTAAATAATGAATTTGACGAGGGCAGGTAAGCAGGGCTAACCGACTAGTTGCGAGGCGTTCGTTGGCAGATAAAAAGTGGAGTCTTTAAATGGGATGGAGAGCGTCCAAAATTCCACCCCGTAGCTGTAAGGCCATAACCAAAAGGACGCTCTCTCTCTCTCTCTCGATTTCTCCGATCGACTAAAGCCCTTATTTAAGGTGAAATATCATCGCACGATTAAGCCCCTTATTTAAGGTGAACTCTCTTTCTATTATTGGATGAATTCGATTTTCTTATTCAATTTGGTATCTTCGATTTAGGAGTTTGTTGTTTCTGATTTTATTTGATTCCGATTCAGGAGTGTCTGGTTCGATTTTGCGAGTCAAGATTAGTTGTTGTGTCGATTAAGGTGAGAGAGTGATAGGTGTTTCGATGTCTTTTCGCGTTCTAGATTAGGGTTCATAAATAATATGTGTGCATGTATGTCTCTGTGCTCGCGAAGCTGATTGCTTGTGTTTATTGGTGTATGGTCCTAAAGCTGATAGCCTTTTGTAGTTATTTGTAGTTCGGTTGTGCGCATCTCATCCTTTCATGGTCGTGCTGATTCTTCGCCTTTGGATTCTTGAGTTTGTAATTTATTTGCTGCCAATAGCTAGTGTTGGACGAAGGCGAAATTATTTCTAATTGTTCTTAGTGTGTTCTAAAAACGCTCATAAAATTTGTCATCATGGACGGTGCTAATAGCTATTGGCGAAATGCTTCATGTGCTCTTTCTGAATCTTATAGTTTATGAGTACTGGTATTTACGTACATAGATATATCTGTTGATTGCTTTCACACACAATTATGCATGGTCTCAATGTGCCTCTACTTTATTGCCAGGTGTACACTGTAGTTGATTCAGTAACATGGGTATTTTTTGCACATCATGTGCTGGATTGCTTGTGCAAATTTGATTTGTACGGCATGCATATGCAATTATTGATTCACTATTAGCTTCTGCAACTATTTTTTGTTCCTCAACCCCTCCCCCCCAAAAAAATAATCTTTTTGTATTCCATAAAGTTTGAATCTTTTTGGGTATTGTGGTTGGAAGGAAAATTGGTGATCTTATTTTCCAAGGCATTTGCAGTAAATGATTTGAAGAAAAGGGAGTGCTAATAATTTTTAATTAATGGAAATGTGACCTTTCCATATTCCCCTCAAGATTCTTGGGTTGGGGCCTTGAGGCCAAGTTTCTGTTGTCAATAACTTCAGACTTCTGAAATCCTAAAGATGGAGCTTCATTTTTTTTTTTTGGGTGTATTATTTGTGCATTGTAGGAAAGTGAGGTATTGGTGTTCATTTCAAATGTTACATTGTAGTTATTGGGGGTGATTTTACTGCAGGATAATTGAATAAATGGAATCGCCCAAAGAGTCTGGATGCCAAGCTCCAGAAGGCCCAATTCTTTGCGTCAACAATTGTGGCTTCTTTGGGAGTTCAGCCACCATGAACATGTGTTCTAAGTGCCACAAGGACATGATCTTGAAGCAGGAGCAGGCCAAATTTGCTGCTTCATCCATCGAGAACATTGTGAATGGTGGGTCAGGCAGCAATGGGAAGGAACCTGTAGTTGCTGTTGCTGATGTGCAAGCTGGACCAGTGGAGGTTAAGGTTATTCCTGCACAAGTATCCTGTGATTCATCCTCAAGCCTCGGTTCAGAGGCGAAAGTGAAAGAGGGTTCAAATAGATGCAGCACTTGCCGCAAGCGGGTTGGTTTAACAGGTTTCAATTGCAGGTGTGGAAATCTCTACTGTTCAGTTCATCGGTATTCTGACAAACATGACTGCCCATTTGATTATCGAACTGCTGCTCGGGATGCTATATCAAAAGCCAACCCTGTTGTGAAGGCAGAAAAGCTTGACAAGATCTAGGGCCATGGAGTGAAGGCTTATGTGCTGAAGTTTGATGCTTTCTCATTCCATTGGTCTTTATATAAGTCAGTGATGGTCACTTGTCATGTTAGGTGTCCTTTAGTGATATGAATGGTTTAAGGCATGAGAATGAGGGGAACTTTGCAGTCATTAAACTTTGTATGTCCTCATTGATTGGCAGGGATTACATTGGCTGCTCCAGCGTGTGTAAGTTTTTATTTGTCCTGGCTTGATGACATACCTGCAGTTTATTTGTAATTTGGCTTCTGCTTCTTTTTCTGGTTCTCATTATGGTCTGTGCAGTTTGGTGCCATTTCCAAAATCCTTGTGTTACAATCTGTCTCTTGCTAATTATTTTTAAGTAGCTCATTCAACATTTAATTTCAGTCATATGTTTTGCACTAGCGTCATGTTGCTTGAACATAGATAGTGTTAATGTAGATTTTAGTTGCTTTGATAATCTGGTTCAATCTTATTTTGCCCATTTGTCATTTTATGTTTTTTTTTTTTGTTTCTTTTTTTTTTTTTTTTATTTTTAATTATTTTGGGTTTATTCAATTGGGTTATATGATGCCCAAATGCACTTTTTTCATCCCTCTTCTCTAAAACATTTTTCTTGGAAATGCTGATGTTATAAAATTATGCATTTTCTTTCAGTGACTAGAACACAGTGCATTTGCCCGTCACTTGCATTCCATGTGCGGATGTGGGACTCCTATGTAGGCATTAGTGGGTAAACAAAAAACTGGTTTTTTGTAGAATGCTTAATTTTGTGTCCTAATCAAAATGTGATGGCTTCGTAGCTTTCACTAAACTTTTCCCATTTCCATCTTAATATCGGGTAGCTGTGTGGGTGATCGATGCCAGGCTAAACCTTCCAATCGTTTAGGAACAAAGCTAGTTGTTGTTAGTGGCTGGGCTCACGACCGAGTGGAGTGGGAATTCTTAATGACTAGGACTCACTAGCGAAGAAGCGGGTGGAGTGGGAATTCAAGCAACTTGGGGCAAGAGAGCTAATGCACCACGACTATGGTGCAGGCTTAGAATGCCTGGTTTGGAGGACAAATGGGGTATATATTCAGTGGGAGGATTAAGACAAGGAGATGACCTTCGCGAACTCAGGTGTGGTGGTTCTCAGGACAGGGGTTCTAGTTTGTATGGCCCAAGACAATTGTTAGTAGGACAACATCTCAGCCACATAGTGGTGGTGTCAGTAATTTAGTGTTATTCAATGACAGGAGCATTCCCTTTCATTGTATGTTATGGTGAGGGCTAAATGTATGTTTGATGCTTAAATTGTTGTTTGTTTGGTGATGCTTAAAGATATGAGAGCTATGCGGACTTTTGATGCTTAAATATGTGCAGGGGACAGAAGTCAATTTTATTGTTGTCGGATTGTATTTTTGTTCTGACTTCTGACGATGCACTATGAATGGTAGCCTCGGGACAAGGGAGGCTCCATTGAACACCCAGTTCTTTCTGGCTATCCAGATAGCCCAAAATAGTTGAAACATCTCAGCTAAAACTAGAGAGCAACGTGTCCGTCCATTTAGGCCTGATGTAGGAGAAGCCACGGCCGAACCACACACGTACCTTGTCCATCTAAACGAAGCATACTTGATAGACTTGATTTCCTTGCTACAAAATACAAATGGGAAAGTTAGGGTCACGACCACACTTTTTATTGTCAAAGTTCTCCTTAGAAGCCACGTTATTAATAACAAATTTTACATTTGGAGGGGAACGATTATACCAAGTTGTCTTCCACAAGTTGTTCGAGCGAGAGAGGAGTTCGCTGGCTAATTGCTCTGCATTTTTACTTTCACTTGCCAAGTCATTCCCAATTTTGCCAGTGTAAATTTTAGGTGGCATTTAATTTGTATTTTTATTTTTTGTTTTTTATTTATTTATTTTATGCGTTTTATATTTTAAAAATTATAAAACAAGAAAAATAAAAAGAAACGTATTTAGTTTGGTGTTTTTTGTTTTATGTATTTTGAGATTTTTCTTTTTTTTGAATTAAAAACACTGAAAATAATTTTTTATCATTTTGTATTTCACATGTATTCCATTTTCTCTTTGCTAAAATAAATTTTAAAAATATAAGTAATTAAATGTATTTTAAGTTATTTTCGTTATTTAGAAAAATGTAAAATAAAAAATGAGTTCAAATAGTTGTTAAAACTTTCTTATCCAATAGTTGTTTAGTTACTCTTAAGTTGAGTTATGTTGAAATGTCATGTTAATTTTATTAATATACCACAATGAAAATTTGTTTGGGCAAGGTTTATTTTAGTTTTACAATTTTAGTTTCAATCTTAGTTAATTCATGATCATCGCCCTTTGTAAACCAAAACCCCATTATCTATCTGCTGAATTTCATTTGAAGGGTGTGTTTGAAATAATAGAAGGTGAGATAAAATATGATAAAATAAAATAAGTTATACATTCATAATTTTTGTAGTGAGATAAAAATAAATAATTTTTAAAAATTTTTAAATTTTTTTTTTTTTTTATTTTTGACACACTAAACGATACCTAATTGACCATATGATCTCTTCACTAACCATTCTCACTAATAAAATTATTTTGCTACAATTTGATCCATGTACTTGCTATAAACAAATAACATCCCCTATATAACAAACATATAAGTTTTTATTTCTGCTTTAAAAAAAGAAAAAAAGAAAAAATTATTTTTACCCACCAATTATTCTATTGCCAATAATAACCTTAGCACTGCATACATTTCGGTTTGTTATCACATTTTAAGGTGTTCCGTATAAAAATAAGATCTTTATCTTTTATTTAAATTGGACAATGATTTTTTCGAATGATAAATCACATATGAGATTATTCAATCACATTCATCTAAAGGTTGACAAATTACTAATTATGTTTCTTATTAGTAGTGATGCAAAATTTTGCTCAAATTGAACTGAAATATAAAAATGATTATTTTACAATTGGATCAATTTTTAGCCCCTATTTGTATCTGAGCTTCTTCAAAAATTGAGAAATATTATTTGGCATGTTTAAACCTAATTTCCGAGAGTAAACTTTTGGCTACTTAATTTTTTTTTATTTTTTTAAAATGATTAAATTTATTATTTTATATTTTAAACTTCTTTTCAAATATAAAAGCCAAATATGTCACATTAATAAAAAGTTAAAGAATTAGCTACTAATAAAAATAATTTTTTTCAAAACTAAATGGAAGTTATCTGTTGTTAGCTAATTACAAAAAAAAAAAAAAAAAAAATCATTTTTTTCATTTTAACTAAGCCTAGTTATTAGCTAAGAAAATTTTGATCCATAATTCAAATTTGGTTGAAAAATGAGAATTTTAAACATATAATTAAAATGATGTAACTCTAAACTAATAATGTTCTTGTAATTAAAAGATAATATTTTTTTGTTTTAAATTGATTTTGTCACTTAATTTTTTATATAAAATAAAAAAATTACATGATAATATATAATTGAGCGAAAAAAATATACCACAAATTAAAATAAGAATATTGTGCTAATGGTAAAGTTGAAATTATAATGTTTTAGAGTGGCATGTTCATAAGTTATTCATCTCTCCCGGATTTTGGTGTTTTTGATAACTGTTTTAAATTATGTAAAATTGTAGCATTACGTACACGTCGGCGCAAGTTGGCCGGTGTTATCTGTAGCAGTTGTGCGACGAAAGGCGACACGTCATTAGAAGCCATGAATGGCGGAACTGTAAATAACGAGTTTAGCAAGGGCAAGTACGAAAGCAGGGCAAACCGACTAGAGGCGAAGCGTTCCTTGGCAGAGAAAAAGTGGTATTTGAATGGGATGAAGGGCGTTCATAATTCAACCCCCCAAACCCAAAGCGCCCAAACCCTCCGTCTCTCTATTCCTGTGTAGGTTTCTCTCTCATCCTGCTCCTCTCTCTCAATTTCTCCGATCATCACACGCTTAAACCCTCTATTCAAGGTAAAATCTCTTTTTATTATGTTATTAATTTGAACTTTTTATTCGATTGGCTATCAATTTAGGAATTATTGTTTCTGATTTTGATTTGATTCTGACTCAGGATTAGTCCGGTTCGATTTTGCGAGACAAGATCGGCCAAAAGTTGTTGTGTTGATAAAGGTGAGAAACTGAGAGGTGTTTCGATTTTCTCGCTTTTGGCTAGGGTTTATGTATAATATGCGTGTGTATATATATGTCTGTTTATGTGCATATGTATGTCTATGCGCTTGTAAAGCTAATTGCTTGTGTTCATCAGTGTTCGGTCGTGTATGGTCCTAAAGCTGATAGCTTTTCGTAATAATTTGTAATATGGTTGTCCTTCTCCGAACTTCTTCGTAATGTTGATTCTTCGCGTTGGCTTCTTGAGTTTGTAATTATTTGCTGCTAATAGCTTAGTGTTGCACAAAGTTGAAATTTTTTTTCTAATTATTCGCAATATGTTCTATAAACCCTCGGGAAATTTGTCATTATGGACAGTGGCACTAGCTATTCAGGATATGCAGCATGTGCTGTGTCTGAATCTTATAGTTGATGGTTTCCTGTATTTACTTGTATATACATATATATCTGTTAATTGCATAGAAACACAATTATGCATTGTCTCAATGTGTCTACTTTATTGTCAGGCACGCACTAGTGATTTGGTAACATGGCTATTTTTGCACATCATGTTCTGGATTGCTTGTGCAGTTTTTATTTCTCCAGCATGCATATGCAGTTATTGATTTGCTATGGGCTTTTGTGACTTAATTCTTTCTCATAAAATAAATAAGAACTTACATTCCAAAAGAGGTTGAATGTGTCAGAATCTTTTTGGTTAGTGCTGTTGGAAGGAAAATTGGTGGTTTTATTTGCAAATGCATTTGCATTAAATGATTTGAGGAAAACCGAGTTCAAAATTGCTAATGATTTTTAATCAATGGAAAAGCACCCTCTCCATATTCTTCTCAAGTTTCTTGGTTATGCTAATCACTTCAGACTTCTGAGAGCCTAAAGCTAGAGCTTCGTTTTCTTGTGTGTGGTTGTGCAATGTGCATCATTGGGAATTGAGGTGTCACTGTTCATTTCATTTGTTGCGTTGTAGTTACTGGGGTGATTTTACTGCAGGATAATTGAATAAATGGAGTCACCTAAAGAGACTGGATGCCAAGCTCCAGAAGGCCCAATTCTTTGCATCAACAATTGTGGCTTCTTTGGAAGTGCAGCCACTTTGAACATGTGTTCTAAGTGCCACAAGGACATGATCTTGAAGCAGGAGCAGGCCAAACTTGCTGCTTCGTCCATCGAGAACATTGTGAATGGTGGCTCAGGCAGCAGTGGGAAGGAACCTGTAGTTGCTGTTGCTGATGTGCAAGCTGGACCAGTGGAGGTGAAGGTTATTCCTGCACAAGCATCTTGTGATTCATCCTCAAGCCACAGTTCAGAGGCGAGAGTGAAAGAGGGTCCAAACAGGTGCAGCACTTGCCGCAAGCGTGTTGGTTTAACAGGTTTCAATTGCAGGTGTGGAAATCTCTATTGTGCAATTCATCGCTATTCTGACAAACACGACTGCCCATTTGATTATCGGACTGCTGCTCGGGATGCTATATCGAAAGCCAACCCTGTGGTTAAAGCAGAAAAGCTTGACAAGATCTAGGGTCCTGAACTGAAGGTTTATGTACTGAAATATGATGCTTTCTCATTCCATTGGTCTTTATATAAGATGGTCACTTGTCATGTTAGGTGTCCTTTAGTCATATGAATGGTTTAAGGCATGAGAATGAGGGGATCTTTGCTGTCTAATGAACTTTATACCCTTGTTTATTGGCAGGGATCACTATGGTTGCTCCAGCGTGTGTAAGTCTTTTTTTGTCCTGGCTTGATGTCATACCTGTGGTTTATTTGTAATTTGTCTTGTGCTGCAGTTCTCTAGTTCTCATTATGGTGTGTGCGGCTTGGTACCATTTCCAAAAATCCTCGTGTTACCATCTGTCTCTTGCTAATTATTTCCAAGTAGCACATTCTCTAAGTAATTGCAGCCATATTTTTTGCATTAGGATCATGTTGCTTAGACATAAATCCTGTAAATGTAGATATTAGTTGCTTTAAAACTCTGGTTCAATGTTCTTTTGCCCATTTGTCATTTTGTTTTTTCAGTTGGGTTCTATGGAGTACTTGTCAAAGGTAAATACGCTTTTGCTCTCCCTCTTTGCTGGAACATTTTTCTTGGCAAGGCCTATGTTGTTAAAAATGCTTCTCCCAGTGACTAGGTGAGGGCATGTGTGCCCATAAGGGCCATCACTTAACACTCCGAGGTGGCACTCCTCTTTAGGCATTCGTAGGTGTTAAAAAAAAAAAAAAAAACGTACTGGTTTATGAAGAATTTTTAGGTTGCATTTGGAAAACAAAGGTATACCAATTACTAGTTTTTTTTTTTTTAAATGATCAAATTTACTTTATTATATTTTAGATTTCTTTTAAACCTTAAAGGAAATATGTAGTAAAAAGTTAAAAAAAGTTAGGTACTAAAAAATTGTTGTTTTTTTCTAAATAAAAAAAAAAAAGTAGGTTTTTAGTCTTTTCTAAATTCAAACTTACTCTCTATCCTAATCAAGTTGTGGCACAGCTCCGTCGATTTCACGAAGTCTTCCCCATTTCCGTGTTAATATGGAATGGTCGTGTGGGTGATCGGTGCCAGGTTGGACCTTTCGGGGCGAGCAATCTGTGCCGAGTCTAATTCTTTTTGGTTTGGTTTTTTCTTAACCGAACTGACTGAATTTGTTAAAAAATTTAAAAATCGAAATAAGTTGGTTTGGTTTGGTTTTCTTTTCATTCGGTCGGGTTTAAACTGATTTTTTTTTTTCAAATAAAAAAAAAAACACTAAATGAAGAAAAATAAAAATATATTTACTTGCCTAGTATTTATGATCAGCCTTACAAGATGGGTTACACGATAAAAAGACATTAAGTGCATAACATAAAATATGTAAAAAGACATATAATTTAATGTTTAAAAACAAATAAATAAACTTTGGTTAGTTAAGTCAGTTTGGTTAAAAAAATTTTTTTACACTGACTTTAACCAATCGAGCTAAACTCTTTAAAAGTCAGAAACCAAGCTAGCTAGTCGAACTATTTTGGCTGAATTTGCTCGGCTGGGTCCAATTTGGTTTTTGCTCATCCCTAGTCGTCAATGGCCGCAAGATTCCCCAGAGGAGAGTGGAGTGAGAGCCGAGCAGTCTGGAGCTTTGAGTTGAGTGGATCAATCGGCAGGATTTGGCTATGGTGAAGCGTTAGAATGTCTTGAAACTTGCAAGGAAGATATAGCAGGAGGATCTGGACAACGAGGTGGCCTTCACACGTTAATTAGGTGTAGTGATCTCCGGGACCAGTGATCGACTCTATATGGTCCAATCCAATAGTTAGCAGCACATTCTGGGAAGGTTGTAGTGGTTACCCCGTATGATCGGGATGTACAAAGATTGTGGTTGCACGGTTTATCATGCATATTTCGGTCGCTTTGTTCGTAATGCCTCTCTCTCTCTCACTTTCTCTCTCTCTCTCTCTAAGTTGGTGAAGGAATCCTTTAGCTCTAGTCTACGTTACTTGTTCTCGATGGTCTCACAAGTGAGTGGATGACCTTAAGACACACGGGTTCTTCCTTCTTATGAGTTAGTGGTAGAGTCGAAGGGGTCCTCGGGGCTTACTTCTAACTGGCCTAGGGGCGATGGCGTCTTCTTTGTCACCATTTAAGGGTAAAAGAGTTCGGGAGGATGAGCCGGACCTGAACTCCCCCAAGGTCTGGAATGCTTCCCAACTTCAATAACCCCGGCGGGGAGTTTTGAGTGATTGGAATGGGTGCCTCGGCGGATATTTGACGCGGGAACTCAAAGGGATAGGAGTGGGTGCCTCAGTAGTGGCCTTGAGCTGATATGGCACCAATCACCTAGATGATATCTCATTCATAGATGCGTGTGTCAAGTAAAATTTCACTCAGGAATTTGGGTTTGTTTGTTGACATCCAATTTCAATCCACTATTTGGGTAGCCTAATCTAGGATTTGTTCGGCCTGTGGGTTGGCATTGGTTTGCAAATCCACGAATGGACTGTCAGGATTAAAGGTAAAATCTTCCTTCTATACCTAACCGTTCGTCCTGTGAACTCACAAGCCAAACAAAGATTGGTCTTTGGCATTTCAATGTTGGTTTGTTTATTGGTGTGAAGGGCATGGGTTGTATTTCACATGTTTCATTGGACTATTGGAGACAAACTGATCGCTTAAATGCTTCTCTGTCGGTGTGCATCAATTCTCTTAGCATCTTTTGATACTGAAGGATAGTTTAGCATCTTGATTTGTTTTTTTTTTTTTTTTGAGGCTCTTCAACCCTTCCTCCCCTTCTTCCCCACTCTTGGGTGGAGAATAGAGATCTTTCAAGAATGCTTGGGGTGAAATGTGATTTTTTATGTCATCTAATTGTTGATTGCTTTTGTGCATGCTAGAAGGAATTATTGTAGGCCAGTAAGTGGCTTCTTTAGTGGGCGATGCTCTGTGAAGATTCAATGGTAAGAGCATTCTTTATCATTGCATGTAATGGTGAGGTCAACATGTACGTTTATGCTTTCAAAGATGTGCCGAGCACAGAAGTCAATTTTGTTGTTGTCAGATTGCATCTCTGTTGTTATGATGCGCGATATATTAATATATACAATACATATATTTCAATATGAACAATCCAATGTTCCAATGCTTGTTAATTGTTGGACAAATGTCTAACAGGTGCTAGATATTGAAGTTTGATTTCCAATTTTGTGTGTTGAGGTGTAGTTAAATGTGTTTGATCCATGCTGCAGAAACTTATTTAATGGTAATATGAATTTGCCCTTCTGATATAAATTGCCTGTGTGCCCTTTTCATTTTCTCAACTATAGAATAGTTAGTTTGACTGGGGCCCTTGGTAGATCAACAAACATATATATTTATATATTAACAAACATACCTTGTAAGGCTAGATTTTCCGGTAAATTTGACAGTAGTTTTTAAAAAAAAAAAAAAAAAAATGGAAAGAAAGAAAAATTTGAACTTTCTATGATGCGTGCAGTAATGATAATGGCATTTAGTCTGAAAAATTTACTGCATGTTTGGTAGGTAGTTCAATATTTGGTGTCTTCCAGCATTGGTTTCAAAGATCAAATAGTTAAGGCTTTGGCATCTCACTCATTTACCCGAGTTCGAATCCTGGCATACTCTTCCTTATGTGGTATTAGGGTTTTAAAACAAGTCAAATGGGGTAGTAGGTTGTTTCAGCTTGGTTTAAATACCTTATTTAAGATTAAAAACCTTATTTAAGTTTAAAAATTGGATCAAGCTTGGCTTGTAAAACTTTTTACTCTAGTTTTATTGGAGTAGTAAGATTATTTTAAGGATGTTTGGAAAAATAAAAAAGTGAGATAAAATAAGATAAAATAAAGTAAATTATGAGTTTGTAATTCGTACAATGAGATAAAAACGAGATAAAAAAATGAGTAACTTTTAAAAAATTTTAGAAAATTTTCTACACTTAACGCACTCTTTGGACAGATTTAAGCTTGTTGAGCTACAGTTCAATTAAGTTACAAATTGTTTTTTCATTTGATTTAATTTCATGAGGAATTAATCTTTTGTACAAATTTTCAACGATTCAAACACTAATGGAGTTGTCTGGTTGGTTGAGTTTTTTTTTTTTTTAATTTGTGAAACTGGTTTAGTCTTTTCATTCTAAAAGGAAATTGGAATTTCCAGATGTTCATCTTTTAAATCCAGCCGCAGCCAAAGCATAAAGTTCGGGGGGTAGTTCTACTTTATTATTTTGGAATTTGGCTAATAAAAACAAAACCTTTTTAGTTTACGAAACACACGATTTTTTTTTTCTAATTTGAGCTAAAGTGTAAAATTGAAGAAATTTATTAAACTTAATTTAGATTTATGTTTTACATACAACGAGGTCTTATACATGATTGTCCGAAAAATAATACTATGGAAAAAAATATAGGTGAATTTATTGATAATTTGTATATTTAAAAATTATTTCAACATAAGAACAAGTGCTAATATACCTACTTTTTTATATATAATTTTTCATGGAAATTACTCCCTTAACCCAATATTAACTGTTGAGACATAAATTCAATAAAATTTATTAGAATTTATCAAATTTATCCTTTAATTTAAATCACAAAAAGATTATATGTTGACTTTTTTATATATATAAACATGCAAGCACCGTTAGCAACTAGCGGTGTGTATTTTTACTATATTTCTTTTTAATTTTAACTGACAAAATAATAATATATACATATATATATATATTTTTTTTTTGGATAGGTAAAGATACCGCTTTTGATCATCCCTTAAATGGTGAAAAGAAAATTATGCTTGTCAAATTATAGCACAATAGATTACAATGACACATCTGGACTTCATCTCAATTCTCAAAAACTACACTCTATGTGTTTGGATTAAGGATATCAGTGAAAAGAAATATAAACTTAAAGTGAAAAAAATTTAAAATTTAAATAAATTAAAAAAATATAACAAAGGAAACATCTATTAATGACAGAATCTTTATCAAGGTTGATTTTTTTTTTTTTTTTGTTTTATTATTAAAAATAGAAAAAAAATGATGAAATAGACAAATTAATTGCCGGTGTACTGCTAATAAAAATATGAAATGATATTATAATTTTTGTACAAAGTAAAAATGCGAAATGAAATTGCTAATTTCAACCTATTCAGCTGAAACTAAAAAAATGAGATTGCGCTTGCAACTTTTTCGCAATTTTAGCTGAAAAGATTGAAATCATAATCTTATTATTATTAATATTATTATTTTAAAAGGTCTTATTTTGCCTTTCTATTTTCTTATATGCAAAAATGGCAATAATATCATTTTGTATTTTTATTAACAGCGTATTCATTCTTAAGGCCCTGTTTAGTTTATCAAACTTTACCAAAATTTTATTAAATTTTAATTATTTTTTATACTTTCTTTTAGTTAAATTTTAACACATATTACTTTTATGATTCTGTTTGGTGAACTAACTTTTACCAAAATTTATTAAATTTTAATTATTTTTATACTTTCTTCTAATTAAATTTTAATATATACCACCTTTATATTAAATTAATTATACTTTTATTATATTTTTATCAAATATTTTTTTCTAAACATCTCATATATCAAATTAGCGGTACTTTTGTCATACTTTTTACTAAATTTCTTTTTTTTCCAAACGCCCTTAAAATGGTCCAGCGACATTATTTGACCAACTTTATCTATTTTTAATAATAAAATAAAATAAAATAAAAAATTCAATCAAGGTTGCTATGTATACTAGCTAGCACTAGCCCTAGCATCGTGCTTGAGTATGGTAGTTGACCCTAAGACAATTATTGTCATTCTTTTCAACCAAGAGTGAAGAGCCAGGACAAACAACTTTTCATAGCTGTCGTGTTGTGAAAAGCAAAAGGAGAATTCATAACTACTACGTAAGGGCTATCATTTTGTGAGTAAAAACGTAATTCTCAATCGTTTTAGCTATTATATATATATATATATATATCAGGCAGTGCTACATTTGTCAAAGAAAAAAATAAATTAAACTATATATTTATAAATTCAGTGTATCTATACTGTTATAATAATAATAATAAGATTGGTTCGATGCAACCCATTAAAGCAACTTTTGTGAAATTATCACTTTTTAATTTCTCAATAATACTCTCATACCATATAAAGGACAAATTTGAAAATTTTAATTTACAATATATATCTATATCT
>JAVXUM010096384.1:0-18735 GCA_035590655.1 Pouteria glomerata | reverse complement strand
AAGGAACAGTGCCGACAAGCATAATTAGGAAAAGTCATTTAGAACATGAATGGGAAACCTCCAATTCTCCACTAATTATAGGTTGATGGAATTCCTTTTAAAACGAGGGCAACCAATGATGCGTAGTTGCAACTCCTATATTAGGTAGTTGCAAAAGCAAAATCTATACATTATTTTCCAATGAGATTAAGATATTTGTTCATTATCTTAGGAAAATTTAAGTACAAATGCAGGATGTGTTGCCAAATCATTTCCATTTAATATATTCCATTCCATGTCTTTTATTTTATTTTTTTTAACCATATTGCTCACTTTCACTTCTAGAACTATTTCCTCTTCTTAGAATTTATTTCAAACTATCACAATTTACAGACAAAACTACTTCATGCACTAAACCTATGTCATAAAGCTTCCATAGTAAATTGCAAAACAATTGGTCAAATGTACGTTTTGAGATCAAAGTATGCATTTAAATTCCAATCTATTGCAGAATGACCACAACTCTAGCAAGACAACAAGACCAGCTAAACTGCATATAAGGGAAAAATGAAAAAACAAACCCTCATTTTCTATTTCTGAACAAATCCCTTTTTCATACTAGGAATCAACCATACTTTTATTGGGCCTAATTTTTTATCCAGAACCAAACCAACTCAATTTTGATAGGGATGAGATTAGTACCATATTATATTGGTGCCTTCAAAAATAAACCTTCAAGATCAGGTTGGGAGATTTCAATCCAAAAAAACATGCTACATGAATAGAAGTATTCAATTCATAATTTTTAGACATAAAACCTACCCAATCACCTACTAGAACAAAACCAAACCAACTCAAAGTGATCAAACTGGTTGTTCTTTGGAATATTTTCTGCACCCCTACTTGCATATCTATCAGCAGCCCATTTCTTTGTTTCATGTGTAATGATCACAACTAATACCCATAATACTGGCTAACCAAATCATCAAATCCTATCACAATATGTGTTAAGGTTGTTTTTCTATGACTAAGAAATGTAAATACACTTCAATTACAGCATAAACACTCAATAAATAAAACTAAATAAAAATCGCCTAGAGTCTTTAGGGGATGAATTTTTCTTATTCCTCATCACTTTTCATTAATATTTTAGTAAGAGTTTGGTTTATCTCTCTTATTTCCGTTTCCAACCAAAGCCATAAGCATATAAAATAATCAAGAGAAAGGCTTACAATTGGCTAACCTACTACAAGATAGACCACTGAGACGACGAAAACCACTGCTGAAGGAACAAACACAACCATCCAGTAATAATCCACAGTTTTTTTATCTGTGAGCGAAAATGCTTTAGGCAAAAGATCCGAATACCCACTCTTGGCTACACTAACATTAATTAATAACCGCTGGAGCCACAAACCGGAGCAGAACGACCGCTTTCTGCCATCGTAAGGGAACACTATGCTCAAGCTAATCCAAGTTGCGACAACAATTACGAGTGAAACAAAACCCAAACTGAACATCAAGAGTGGCTACTGTAGACGAGCCACGCTCTGTCTTCCTCGTAGAGCTCTCGTACTCCTGCTTCAGCATGAAAGCCTGCCGCAGTGCTTCCCCGAGGATCGCCATTTTCAGGGATCCCCAAACCCTAACTTCTCTGTTTGGGGTTTCAAATATTGGTTCAGTAAATTGCGAATTGTGCTAAGATTTGCTGAGGGGATGGATCGATGGAAGGTGAAGTTTAGGGTTTGGAAATGCGAATGCTGAGATGTTGAAGACCAAATAGCAATAGTATCATAGCCAGCCAGGTTATGCTTGAAGAATTATATTTTTAAAATATATTTATTCGTCATTAAAATTTATGAGAATAATTAAAAATACAAAATATAAGAAATATAAAATATAAGAAAAAAAACTTTTTACCCCATTATAACCTAAATTGAGAATGAAAAAAAAAAAAAAATCATAGCTACCAGTGCGGAGAAAATTAATACAGAACTGGGACTTTTTTCCTTGCGTCATAGTTTTTTTGGTGAGAAAAGTTAATTTTCCGAGTATTTTTGATGAAAATACATATAAAAGGAATTTCAAACCTAAATTAATAATTGAGAATATTATCATCTAATTAATATATAAATTTATTTTTGTCTTTCTTACAAATTTCTTTGTTTTTCTGTATATGACCAATGTTTTGACTCTGTATGGTGCTGTGATTGACTTGAAGAAGACCAAATTAACTAATGTCCATAAACTGTGTCCATAAAATATGTTTTTAAAATATAATCACATTTTAGTAAATTCTCTTGCACTCTAAAATGACTTTAACTGATAAAATTACAATTAATATTTCAAATTTGCTTTTTCTACTTCTAAATTTAAAGGGTATTTGAATCCCAATGTTTTTCTCTTTTTTGAAAGGTTACCCCAAAAAATTCTAACTTTTATCAACTTTCTCGGGTCAAAATTCGCAATGTATTATTTTTACACCAACGTTTGATTTTTTTTTTTTATAAATCAAACACCACCATAATCATTTGAAAAATATTAAAACTAATTATTTTTTTTCTTGAAATCACTTATGCTTTTAATGGATTTAAATTTTAATATTAAAATCAGAACTAGTTTTTAAGGATTTAAATTTTAAAAATGAATAGAACCGATCGTATTCACTGAAATCATTGGTACTCTTATTTGATTTGAGTTATTTAATTAAAACCATTGTTTTAAGTATGCCCGTTAATTTTACAATATTTATCCTGAATTCATATGTCTCAATTAAGATCATAAATCTATATTTATTTATTGTTCATTTGCTCATTTATGTACTTGCTTTTTTAGACTTTAATTATTCCTATTATTTAATGTATTGTTAATTTAGCTAGTTGTCTATTTTTATTTATTGTCAACGCAAATTTAGTCGATGGCTAAGGATGGAACTAGAGTTTGATTTCCACAGTATTTTTTTATTTATTTTAATTAGAGAAAAACAAATTAATCAATTTAATTGCTTTCATTAGTGATAAATTTTAGATTAAAATTCAATTAAAAATCAATCTATTTATTTGCAATTATTGGTGGTAGATCATTAATTAAATTCAATTAAAAATAAATTAAATTTCATGCACTAAGGATTCAATCTCGATTTCGCTGAGTTTAAAGTTACACTGCACCTTCTACGTTTGAGAGTAAAAATTGTTACATTAGTAGAAGACACTCAAATATTTAACACTCTAGGACTCTAGATTTATCATTTTTGGGCAGTAGTCAAGAAGCCATTTTTTAGTAGTGGTACAGCTCTGTTTCAAACAAAGGGTTATCTATTGGCACCTGTCATCTAGGAGGAAAGTTCAAGTCATTGTAACATATGGTTTGCCACCTATAGGAGGTGCAATTGATCTGATTGTTGCTACTCCTTTGTAAGGAAGCAAATTTTGTGGTGCCATGTCATATGTCACTAGCATGTTTACCATAGGCACTAGTATGAGTTTGTTTAAAGTTTTAAATTTTTTTTAAAAAGTTTAAAAAATTTCAAAAATTACAATTTTTATCATTTTAAAAAAAAAATTCTACCATTAAAAACTAAAAGTAAAAAAAACCGGCAACAATGTTATGAAAAAAAAAAAAAAAAAACGTCAAATAATAATGCACCTTTTGAAATTCAAAACAACATTAATTGTGGTTTGTCAAAATCTGTTAGAATGGATGGTAAATAGTCTTTTTGAACAGATTTTGAATTTCTTTGATACTTTGATTTGGCCAAATCCATTAGAACGGACCATTTATCATCCATTCGAGTGGATTTTGAATTTTTTCGGCAATGTGTTTTTACACACTACAAAAAGTTTCAAAAAATTCTGAAAGTTTCCAAATTTCTCTAATAAAATTTTTTCACATGTCATTTTTGCACAACTTTTAACAATGTTTGTCAAATCATACACAAAAACCCAAAAAACTTTAAAAGTTATTTAATACTCCAAACATCTAAAAACTCTAAATTTAAAAATTTTTGCTAAAATTTAAAACTCCAAACAGGCTCTAACTCCACTATTCCTTCTTGGGTAGTGATAGTTCTAGTGGTCATTATTCTTTTCTCAAATCCTTTTCTAGAAGTATTATCATGTGTGACCTCCTATTTAGGAGACATGACTTTATTATTTTTCATTAAATTGAGATATTAAGTATCTATTCCTGGTTCTCACCAATATCTAATTATGTGTCATCTTGTCTTCTATGCATGGGCACATTTCCCTTAGACACAAGAGCTCTTTCTACCAAAAGCTACACATTTTTTAGTGATCTATAACATGAATCCTCTTCCATTGTTGGTTGGTAAATATGTTTAAGAAAAGACCCATAAATAAACTCTTATTTAACAGTCACTTGAATATTATCTCTCATCTTACTTTCTAGTGTGTGGCATTCGATGATATCTAAGTTAATCAAGATATCTCATTAGGTGAACCAAAATGTTGTTGGCTCAAAATATAAAAGAAAGACTTTCAGTTTTGAGACAAAATGCAGTCATTTGTATTACTTGATATGATCAGTGCAATTGCATATGTGTGGTTTCAAATATAATATTTCAATATTTTCTTTGATATTGGGTAAATCAAAGTAATATAGAGCAAACGAGTTTTATTATTTTTTTTATCAATGGACTAAAATCAAACACAAATTAAAGTAGAACTTATCAAATTTGTTAAACTTCAATTGAGAAAAATGAATAAAGTCAATTAGTTTTCAATAAGCGAATCGAGACAATATTAAATTAGAACGTATAGAGTTCATTAACATCTAAGGATATAAACCAACTGGGTGACAATGGTTACAAGTGAATAAATAACAATCTAAGTTAAGTAATACTTAAATAAAGAAAAAGAATAAAAGCCTAAATGTTGGGGCGTTGTTTGTTGTCTTTTTTTAAAGATATTAAACAACTTTTATAGGCATATCAAGACAATTATCTTCATGTCACCACTTCTTTCTTTTCAGTATATTGTTTAGCTATCTGACTGTCATTATTTTGACTTCCTTTTGGCTTATTGTTATTGGAGTTGTCATGTACCTTACATGTGACTATTTCATTTTTAGGTATAAACAAACCAAATGAGTAAACAAAATACTCTAATGTAATATTAGACTCATATGTCAAGAAACCTAGAAAAAAACATTATTTTTAACCTATGAACGCATCATTCATTTCATGAAAGGATTGACAAATTTAGCATTAAAAGACTTTTTTAAGAAACCTATTGTAGAAGAAAAAGTCATTTATGAAATGAATCCCAGATCAATATGGTACCACATTCATAGCTCAAGAAGAAGAAAAAGTACAACCCATTCTAGCATACCCACTCAACAAAAACTACTATAAGTTCCTCTGTATGAACGGTTAAAGCATACATACCACTGTGAACAACATTATCTTTTTTGTTACAAACTCTAAAATGGTGGTGATCAAAGCAATCAATCTCTGTTAAGGCTGTAATTGTAAAATTGGCCAACCCATAGTCAAAACAGAGTCTTGGAACCTGTAGGCTTAGATATAGACTACGACATCAAAGTCTTGAGTCAAGATGAGTTGTAAAAGTCTCAAAATAAGTCTGGAAGTCCATAGAGCCAAAAATAGCCACTTCGCAGAAAGCTCGAGGAAAGTCCGTGAGATGTCAAGGGATAATATTAGGAGTAGGTTTTTGGATTTTGGCTATGTAGGAAGATAGCTCTTAGTCATGGGAAGAGTGCAGGATAGCAAATCTTGCAAGGTTCGCAGCTTCTATTTTTCATACTGCATTTTAGAAACCTTATATGTTAGGATTTCATTTCCTATACATTCTGGGATGCACCTAGGGTTTCCCAAGAAGAAAGAAATAATTTCAAAAGAGTCACAAAGTAATAGAGCAAGGTGTTCTCTCAACAACTTAGCCAAAATCAATGAGTGTGCTTGATTTGAAGGAGTTTGAATCTTGAAGACTGAATCTAGTATGCTTAATTTGAAGGAGTTCGAATCCTGAAGATTGAGGAATTAGTAGATGCCAAGAATTCAGTGTGTGTTCTTCAAGGAGTCGAAGAGGGATTTCACTTAAGAGTTTTTGAATCATCGATAAGTCGAGCAAAAGTTCAACAATATAATGTCGAGGAGTCAAGCCTATTGCAAACTTGAGGTTTTGTAATCAATGTTTGTTATAATGAAAGTTTTTGAGGTTTTTTCCTAGATAGGTTTTCCTTATTATTTGTTGGTACCTTCATATATTTTATTTATTATGTGTGATTACAGTATCTAGCGTAATTCAGAAATTTCTATCTCTATGAATCCAAAGCCCGTGTCTACTTTATTCATTGAGAGGTTGAGCCCATGTACTCTCTCACCCAAATCTCATCAGCACCCACTATTCATTACTTATGCTTGTCAATATCGATACTAGACGGTGATACTCTTCATGAGTGCTAATTCGTTATTTTTTCTTTTCACCAAAGTGGTTTGCCAAAGCAAGGCATCACATTTGTCCTCATGGAAACGTTGAAAACTTTATCTTATCGTCACATTTAAGGTCACCTTCTGATAAACATCAAAGCTAATATTATTTTGTTAAGAGTCCAAATGATACATGAAGCTGGCTGGCTTTGGTGTTCTATCCTCAATCTGTAAGTCAAATTTGGTGTGTTGATGGAAAGGATTTTCCTCAACCAGGACTCAAATTTTTTCCTATTGTAGGCAAAACCATTGTATTGAATGGCACCGAATGGGAAACAACAATTTAAGAAGAGAAATTAATACTTTTTGGTTACATTTGATCAGGTAAAATAAAGTTGGAATGAAAATGAGTGTTCCATTTTATAATGGTTTGATTGCACTTTTGAATCGTAAAATATCATATTCATTCCACCATTTATTCTCTTTATTCTCCCATGGAGAGGATGAGTATTGGTAGACTATTTATAAAATTACTCTCTATAAATTAAATGAAATATCCACCATCACATAAAATAATCTTAAGCATCAAGCGAAAAACTTGGTAATTTTTGTTGCATCATGTTCAGAAAATTAAGGAAGCAATTATAAGGTTCCCAAATTCTGTAGATAATTTAGGGTAAAAGTGTAGATTTAGTCAATAATTTAAATTAGGAAAGTTAAACTGTAATTAGTTGTCAATTTTTCTATTTGGTGTATAGCCTCTTCTATAAGAGAAAGCATTATAAAGTTTTCAATTCAATTCAGAAAAAAATGAATCCAGACCTATTCTACATGGTACTAGAGCCTCTGACTTACTGATCCTTAATTGATCGAGTCAATCATTTGTTATTCATTATTAATCAAAGCCTTCATTGATCGTTTATTACTCATTCTCGATTATATCTTGTAACGACGTCATCATCATCGAATCGACTTTTCTGTTAAAACCCTAGCCAGAGACACTCATTGTTGAAGCTTTATCGGCGTTGAAACCCTAACTACATCCTACACTGAAACCTTCATCATGTCTAAAATTACATTTGACACCACATTGAGTGCACCATCTTCCACCATTCAAGTTGAATCCCATTCAATCTAGATTACAACGATCTGGCTGAATGGAGATAATTTTCTACACTGGTCGCAATCTGTATGCATGCATGTACGAGTGTGATGCAAAGAAACCAAAAAGGACAATCCACGATATGTTACTTGGGATGCTAAGAATTCCATGGTGATGACGTGGGTCGTGAATTTAATGATGGAAGAACTCAGTGCCAACTACGTGTTATATTCAACTATAAAGGAGCTTTTGAATAATTCAACCAGATGTGCTCTAATTTAGGTAATCAATCTCAAATTTTTGAATTAGCCTTGAAACTTAGTGAACTACGACAAAGTGATGATACTATTACCACGTATTTTAACCTGTCATACCCCAAATTTCACGACCCAAGTATGCAAACAAAAGAACACATGTTACGCCATTTAATGACTTTTCCTATCCCACATCAGAGTCATACAAACGTGCTATGGAGCAGTAAATATAAATAAAATATAAAAATAAATAAATTCACATTTTAAATTTAAATAAATGCCTTAGTCGAACCAACTAGGCAATAAAGCTCCAAAATAAAACCACAAGCCTCCAAAACTAGGCCTAATTAGTCTCCCAAAAATTAAATAAAAATAATTAATATCCATCTCACAAATAAAGGTCTATTACATTCCACTTAAATAATTTTCTAAAATTCAAACATAAAAAATAAAATAAAATACTAAAGTCTTAATTTCCATGTTCAAAAGGCCCAACATGTGACTCAAAATTTTTGCTTACATCACAAGCTAAAAGGGATGAGCACTAATCTCACATATGCTCGGATTCCTAATAATAATATAAATGTAATAATGTCCAACCATGCTACTAAGTGAGACATCTCATTACAAATAATAATTTCAAATAAGAAATTAAAATTATTTATTTAGTTCCCTTCTTTTATAATTTAATCATGTATTAATACCATTAAACATGTTATCATATAACCTCATAACACTCAAAATAAAAGACCCCACTATCCCTATATATTCTAAACCTAGACTTTTATACGAACTTGTCACATCTCGAATGCCACAATCTAAGTATGTGAACAAAAAAACACATATTACACCATTTAATGATTTTTTTCTATCCCACATAAGAGTCATACACACACGCTATAGAGTAATAAATATAAATAAAGTATAAAAATAAATAAATTCACATTTTAAATTTAATAAATGCCTTAGTTAAAATCAAATAAATCATAAAGCTTCAAAACAAAATTGCAAGCCTTCAGAACCAAGCCTAAATAGTCTTCCCAAAATTAAATAAAAATAATTAATATCCATCTCACAAATAAAGGTTTATTACATTCCACTTAATAATTTTCCAAAATTCAAATGTAAAAAAGAAAATAATAAAGTCTTAATTTCTACATTTAAAAGGTCCAAAATATGACTCAAATTGTTTACCTACATAAAAGCTGTAAAGGGATGAGTACTGATACCACTTGTGCTCGGAACCCTAGCAATAATATAAATGCAATAATACCCTATCATGCTATTACGTGAGACATCTCATCAGAAATAATAATTTCAAATAAAAAATTAAATTTTTTTATTTATTTCTCCTATTTCATAATTTAATCATGTATTAACATCGCATAACACATTAAAATAACAATTTGGTTGTAGGTATTGCTGCTTAGTTGTCTTGTAGATACAGAACCCAATCAATATAAACCATCTTTCGGTATCTACTTCCTAAGCTAAAACCATAGAAATATTAATTACACTAATTTTTGGTGTCTGCTTCCTAGGTCGAAACCTTAAGAATATTATATGTCACCCTTAAATCTACTCGTTTCGTAAGTTACTTGCTTACTGGACTCAATCACCAACCCCGTGCAGGATTTGGGACTTTCAATCCTTGGGTACATATATCTAATATTTTCAACACCCTTAACCCAAGCAAAACATAACAACAAATTTTATTTTAAATCCACATTAAATAATTTTTTCCTTTATTCCAAATGTTCACATAAAATTATAAATAAATAACGAATAAAATTTTTACCCAATTACTTATAACTTATGAAGTGTCTCCAACTTTTAGTCACTGTCACTCTCAAAATTTTGAAACAAACTAATGGGCAAGACATTCTAATAAATATATCCATATAAAAATACTATACATTCATGTTGCTAGAGTTTAAATAAAATAAAAAAAATAATCATCAAGCAAACTACAGCAACTTCAATCAAACTAATAAAGTAACAACTAAAGCATTTGATACGATTATACATACATACATATATATGTGTGGCAAAACACAGAGACTTCAATATGAAAAGATATATAAATATATATAAAAAGCATACGTAGACGATTCTTTCTTTGATGTTAAAAATTAAACTAAAAATTTATTGCAAAAGAGAGATGAAGTCTTCAATTAGTCTTTAATTCCACACTATCAGTCTTGCCATTGCACTATTGCGTTTTTTTTGTTTTATTTTTTTTTTCTTTTTTCTTTTTTTTTTTTTGCCCAAACTGTATGTACCTGGAGTATATATCCATATATATATACATTATCAGGTTATTACTCTATGAGTTCAACTAGAAATAAGATGCTTGTGGTCAAATAAAAATAGGATTACTCTTCGAACTAATCGCCAGTTATATATTGTTATATTTTATTATCATTATAACTCATATGGGATGTTATCCGGTGGCCACGTTCAGCAGGTTGTATATAAACATATATACACGAGATATAAGAGATTTAGATATAAAGAATCTAATTTCACTAGAATTCTATTTGTCTATAATTATTTACATAACCATCACGTTATATACATATATAATTAAATATAAAATACTTAAAAATTACCAGAGAATTGTAATTAAATTAAAATTTTAACTTGAATTCATCCCCACCCTTGCTGATTTGTGCTCAAACCTATATATATAATATACATATAATTAGTTAGATTTTAAATATAATTAAAATTTATAAATTTCATAATATCTCATAAAAATATTACTTAATCAAAACCATAATTTCAATTCCATGCATACAATCAAAACTAAACCTCACATAATCCTCTGAGTCCACCATAAAATTTACATTTAATTTAATCCTCAAAAATTTTAGATCAACAAAGCTTATTATTACCGAATTCAATATTAATTTAAGAAAATAACTAAAGTAAGAAATAAAATTTCAGGTCATCACACAACCAATTGAAACTTCTTTGGTAAGACTTGGACTTATTCAATTAGTACAAGTAACAATCCACAAAACTACAACCACTCCAAGAAAGTGGTAGAAGATAGCCAAATTTATAAGTTTTTTGCTAAAGTTAATGTGGAATTTGATGAAGTAAGAGGATGCATCATTAGTAAACAACCCCTACCATATCTCAGCAACATGTTTTCAAAGTTTTGAAGAGAGAAATGTCATAAGACTGTCATAAGAATTTTTGCTAGATCAACATCAGCTTTTTCTAATCCTTTCAGTGAAGAGCAGATGGATCAACTCTTGAAATTGCTAAAGTTTAATGTATCATCTGGTAGTCCTAGCGTGTCAATTGTACAATCAGGTAGTAATCCTAGTGCCTTATCTTGTTCTCTAAATTCGGCTCCTTGGATCATTTATTTGAGTGCTTCTAACTATATGACTAGTTTTGCTAATCTTTTTTGTACCTATTCTCCCTATTCTTGTAATGAGAAAATTAGAATTGTAGATGGAAGCTTCTCACTAATTGTAAGATACTGCTCAATCAAACTTTAATCTATCCTCCATGTTCCTAAATTAACTTGCAATATTTTATCTATAAGTTAAGTTTCTAAAAATTCTAATTGTAGTGGCATTTTTTTGAATCTTATTATCTCTTTCAGGACCAAAGCTCGGGGAGGACGATTGGTAGTTCTAGGATTATAAATGGCCTTTACCACTTTGATGACAACCTCTCTAGTAATAAAAAAGCTCAAGGCCTTTGTGGTATCTCTTCAAATTCTGTTCATAAAGAAACAATGCTTTGGCACCTTAGGTTAAGACACCCTCGTTTCCAATGCCTAAGACATTTGTTTACAAATTTTTTTAAGAATGGGAATTGTCTTTCCATTCAACGTGAAAGTTGTGTCTTAGCAAAAAGCCACTGAAATATTTATAAACTTATACCTTATTGTGCATCAAAACTATTTTATCTAATTCACAGTAATGTTTGGGGTCCTTCTAAAGTTAAAACTGTGACTAGGAAAAATGATTTGTGACATTGATAGATGATCATACACATCTATGTTAGGTATTTATGATGCAAGAAAAATCTAATGTCAAAAAGTTATTTAAAGATTTTTACCATAAGATTAAAAACCAATTTTAAACAAAAAATAAGCATTTTTCATTCAAATAATGGAATAGAATATTTCAAGAACTGCTTGGAAAATTATTTTCAAGGAAAATAGCAATTTGCACTAATCTACAAGTCATGACACACATAAACAGAATTGTACTACTGAAACAAAAAATATGCACTTGCTTGAGGTTTCACAGTCCATGATGTTTTTCAATGCATGTTCCAAAATACTTATGGGAAGATGCAGTGTTATTAGCATCTTACCTAATTAACAAGATGCTTAGTCGGGTCTTAAACTATATCACACCCTTGGAGTGTTTTAAAAAAACTTCTTTAACTTTTAGAATATACGCTGGCTTACTTATAAAAATTTTTGGATACATTGTGTTTGTTCATATCTCTAGTCAATTTCATTCTAAATTTGATCTTAGGGCTGAAAAATGTGTTTTCATGGGCTATACAGCAAATAAAAAAAATAGTACAAGTGTTATAACCAAAAAATATTTCAAAAATATGGATGTAACATTTTTGGAGAAACAGCCCTATTTTCACAAAAATTCTCTTCTGAGAGAGAAAGATATAGAGGAAGATAATTTTTGGCATTCTATTAAATCTTTACCCCCACACAATTCTGGAACCCATACTTTTCTTGGAAAGACTCAGTCAAGAAAAAATTAATCTTGATCTAGGGCCACCAAACGTAAATCTCTCACAAATAGAGGGAGAAATGTCACAACAAAATCCAAAACCTCTTATTTATACTAGAAGAATGTCAAAACAAGGAGATGAAGATCCATGTATCATTCAAGCACAGGATTAACAAGAACCTCTTAGCAATGGTCATTCAAAAACTTAAGGTAATCTTACTGCATCTCCTTTTACAATTCCAATTAACCATGATTTTTTTGGACCTTAATGTCCCTATAGCTATTAGAAAGGAAACTAGGACTTATACTCACTCTATTGAAAACTATTCATCCTACAAAATTGTCTTGAAAACATAAAGCCTTTACATTTAGGATATCTCACTTGTTTGTTCCTAACCTAAAGATATTAGAGAAGCCCTAGATGATCCAATTGGAAGTTAGCAATTATGGAAGAGATGAATGCTGTTAAACGAAGCAGCACTTGAGAGATAGTTCATTTTCCTAAGGATAAGAAAATTATGGCATGCAAACAAATATTTACTGTTAAATGTAAAGCTGAAGAGAGCATTGAGAGATATAAAGCAAGGCTTGTGGAAAGGGATTTTACATAGACATATGGAATTGATTATCAAGAGACATTCACTTCTATATTAAAAATAAACTCCATTAGAGTTCTATTATCTGTGGCTATGACTTTCACTTTGCCCCTATACCAATTGGATATTAAAAATGTTTTCTTAGACAGAGATTTGAATGAGGAAGTATTTACGAGTTTATCACGAATATTAGAAAAGAATCTTGATAGCAACAAAGTCTATAGGTTAAGGAAGTCTTTATATGCCTTAAAACAATCTCATATGGCTTGGTTTGAAAGATTTGGGAAAATTGTCAAATGTCATGGTTATAGACAAAGCCAAGCAGATCACACCATGTTTTCCAAGTACTCAACCAGTAGAAATATAACCATCCAAATTGTTTATGTGAATTATATCATTCTAACAAGAGATGATAGTGCAAAACTTGAAAACTTGAAGAGGAAACTTGTTGATGATTTTGAAATTAAATATTTGGGCTCCTTGAAATATTTTCTTAGAATGAAGTGTACCAGATCAAAAAAAGGTATGTTTATTAATTAACACAAATATATTCTTAATTTTCTTGGTGAAACGGGTCTACTTGGATGCAAAGCTACCAAAACTCAAATTGAGCCGCACAGAAAGCCTAAACCTACCAAGCTCGAGAAAGTGGTGAGCAAGGATTAGTATCAAAGACTTGTTGAGAGATTAATTTATTTTTCTCACATTCACCCAAACATAGCCTTTGTAGTTAGTGTAGTGAGCCAGTTTATGCGCTCACTAGGACCAAAACACTTTGAGGCTATGTACAGGATCTTAACGTATCGAAAAGAAACTCCTAGAAAAGGGCTATTGTACAAGAAGTGTGGGCACTTGTAGATTAAAGTGTATATTGATGCAAATTGGACTAGAAACACTGCAAATAAAACATTAACCTCTAGCTATTACACATTCATTGGGGGCAACCTAGTTACTTGGCATAGCAAGAAATAAAATTTAGTTGTTAAAAGCAGAGCAACAGCTAAATTTAGATCAGTTGCACATGGGATATGTGAAGTATTGTGAATTAAGAGATTATTGGTAGAATTAAAGGTGTCAAACCCTTTGCCAATGAAGGTTTACTGTGATAACAAGGTAGCAATCCCAATTGCTCACAATCTAGTTCCTTATGATAAAACAAAGCATCAAGAAATGGATAAACACTTTAGTACCAAGGAGAAAATTGAGAATGGGTTAATTTGTATGCCATATGTTCCTATTACTGAGCAGATTGCAAACATACTCAGTAAGAGATTATTAAAGAAGCAGTTCAACAAGTTAATTGACAAGTTGGCAATGGAATATTTATCTCAAGTTAGCATGAGGAGCAGTGTTAAGAAAATTAAGGGAGCAATTACATGGCTCCCAAATTCTTTAAATAATTTAGGCTGCAAATGTAGATTTTGTCAATAATTTAAATTAGGAAAGTTAAGTTGTAATTAGTTGGGCTATAATTAGTTATCAGTTTTTCTATTTTGTGTATAACCTCTTCTATAGGAGAAAACATGTTGGACCTCTATTTTAGGAGATATATTTAATCCCTTTAATAGGGTGGACACTCATAAATCCTCCTATACAATAATCACATTTTATGTATACACAAATAAATTAAACATCTCACAAATTATAACTCTAAGTTTATTTCCATAAACTTCAAAAATCAACACAAGACTAAGATTAAAATAGAGAAATGGACAACTCAAGTTCTTTTCTAGCACATGCAGCCACGCCTAACTTAAGCTAAAAATTTTAAAACTTAAGTGTGAGTGTCACACACTCAGTGGAAGTGTTATACATAAAATAAAAGATAATAAATTATTAGCCTTCTATTCATAATGATAATATAAAATCACATGCGAAGTCAATCTGTCAATCTCAACTTAACTCTGAGTGGCTACTCCCTAGTCTTGCAGGATCACTTCTAATATAGATGAAATAAGCAAATTTGCCCAGTAGGTAAGATGTGTTAGTGTGCATCAATGAACAGTAATCAACATATCATAGTAATCACAATAATTTCTTCAAAAAACATAGCATAATAATGCAAGTGTTAAGAAATACAATGCACAATGCATTCATTAACCACACTGTTTTATACTCATGATAATATTATACCTTAATATATGAATATCACAAAAGGGACTCGAGTCACACCCCCACAGGTGTAAGATTCATGGACATCAAGTTACACCTCCTGGCCTTTGTCCTGGGGAATCAAGTTATGCCCCTAATCAAGTATGTGCTTAGCTTAAGTAAGGTCTAGGTGCACTTTAGATAAAATTTCATAATCATTTCATCTCAATATTAACATCGTCACTCCAATAACTAAGTTCTAGTCATATATATCTACTTGAGATCATTTAGTATTTTCAAAATCTCATTTTATCACTTTCTCAAAATTATGGATCCTGTTCATATATATAATCTGCACCTTGGCACGTCCACAGTATCCTTATGGTACTTTTAGCTAATCAACAATTACAATATCCAACAGGATGATGCAACCCCAGTCCCAAGCATATGATATGCTAAATCATGTAAATAAATATTATCTCAACATAAAACAGATTTTTATTAAGCTTGATGATAATTTGGGGTTCATTTAATCTTTAAAAATCATTAATAAATAAATTTAGGCACAAAACATGTATTTAAAAATCAAAATTTAAAGTAACAAATTCTACCTAAACTTGGAGTTCAGACATAAGGGACCGCTGTCAGGACACTAAATATCATTGTCTAGTCCTTGGTTTCATCCTTAACGAAACTGAACTCTAAATCCTTCCCCAAATCACCCATCTAAGCCTTAATCTCAACAACAATTCATATACAACACTTAAATCACATGTCTCTACAACATTTAATCAAAGAATAACTCAAATATATGAAATATTTTCACATATATATGCATATATATAAACACAATCATTCACACACACACACACACATATATATACACATAAATTCTCCAAAATCTCAACCATATCAAGCATATATCAAGCATATAACATATCAAAACCATCCTAACAATGAGTAAGAAAAAGATATAAGTCCCACATACCTCAAATCTAAAGAAAGTAAGAAAAAAATAAAGAAAACCGGTTGAGCTTCTAACCTTCTGAAGTCTACTTCTCCTACCTCGGGCCAAATCACCAAAAATGGTCACCACCATGACGTTCACGATGTCGAATATTACCCCGATCCACCGGCCATCTGCTCCGAATCACACTTTATCTCTTTACCCTCTCTTTCTTTTTTTTTTTCCCTCTTTTCTCTCTCTTCTTCCTTATTCTCTGGAAGCTATGAAAGGGTAAGAAAAAGAAAAAAAAAATAGGCCCTTGGCCTAGTTGTTCAACCCAATATCAATTCAAACTAAACTCAGCCTAAAAAAATAAAATAAAATAAATCATCTCTATCTCATTTTAAATATTTAATTGGCCCAAAATAACACATTAATGGCCAAAATTAAATACCAAGTATTACATTCCTTCCCTCTTAAAAAAATTTCACCCTCGAAATTTACAAAACATAATTTAATTAAAAAATAGGAATGGGCACTTCAACGACATCACTAACTTATGTTCCCAAGTGGGCTCTTCAATTCCACAGTGTCACCACAATACGCGAACCAATGAGATGGTTTTACCACACAAAATCTGCTCACGCTTATCCTCAATATGAACTAGCAAACTCTTAAAAGTCATATCCTCTTTAGTATCTAATTTTTTGCCATTTATCACATAAGAAAGATCTAGTATATACTTCTAAAGCATTGAACATAAAACACATTATGAACCCGAGCTAACTGTGAAGGAAGTGCTAATCTATACGCCACCTCTCCAATTCTCCCAATAATCTCAAAGGGTCTAGTATACCTTAATAAAAGTTTTTCACATTTTCCAAATCAAAAAATATCCTATCTCAATGAAACTTTCAAAAATACAAAATCGCTAACCTGAAGCTCTAACAGCCATCTCCACTTATCAACATAACTTTTCTGTCTACTTTGAGTATCAACAGTCTCTGTCAAATCACTTGAATCGTTTTTAATGCCTATCTCACCAAATTAAGACAACTGTCACAGGTTCTTTAGTTTCAACCTAACATAAAAAAGATTTGTAAAGTCATCCAAACAAAGCCTCATACAGAGCCATGCCAATACTCACCTGATAAACTACTATTATACACAAATTCAATAAATTGCAAATGGTGTTCTCAATTTTCTCCCAAAGTCAACACACAAGACCTAAGCATATCCTCTAGAATCTGAATAATCCGCTCTGTGTCACGCCCAAGACCCGAGGATCCGAGGAGTGAGTGATAAACATGCAATTTATGAATAACTGGTCATCACATCAGAGCATACACAACGGTCACGCAATGGGACCCACAACTAACATCTGTAAACCTGGTCACTGGAGATAATAATTTTGCTGGAGCATGATATCATCCATAATATTTTAAGGGTTAAATTAAATATAACAATATATTATAATACAATAAAATTTTTACATTCTAAAAGTAATATTTATACAACATACTTTTTCCCAAAATGCAAGATATAAAAATACAGATTGGCTCAAAATGTGGTATTTCTCTCAGCTTGAAGTGCGGTCGCTCTAATCATCCTATGTGGGTCCTGCATTGACATCGTAGGGACGTGAGCACGAATGGCGTGTGCTCACACTATTCCACAACAATATATGTATAATATATGCATGAAATGCACACTACAGCATAGAACATATGGAATTTTAAAACAATAGGGGTAATAAACATAAAGCAATATATGGAATAAAATACAGACTACTCAAATTAATTCCATCAGGTTTCCAATAGTTTCCTTAATTATTTTCTAAGCATAATAGGTATAGTTTGATTTCCCAATCCCAACAATTGAAATTTTCATTTCACAACCGTATGACACACAATCATCGGGGAATGGGCACATAAACTAAACGTGCTTTAGGGGTATGACCCAAGGTGACGATACGACATAATTGAATAAATGTACATAGACTAAACGTGCTTTAGGACATAGTCCAAGGTGACGATACGCCTAACGCACGCTAAACATGTTGTAGGCTACTAACCCACTGGCATGAAAACCAAATCCTGCGCAGGTTCCGGGACTTCCAACCCGAGGGTATCTTAAGACCCTTCGTATTTTACCGTACCCAACCCCGGACAAAACAACCAAACCACAATTTTATTTCCTTTCATTAAGTTCCACATTTAGTTTCCATTTCATAAGAGCATAATAGTTTCAATTGTCAATTAGGTAAAAATTTTCATCCAACATACACATAATTCCCAAATTCGTTCCATAAACATACTAAATAACCAATAAACATGCTTCCATTGTAATTATCAACATTTCAAAGCCATTAGGGTCGTAATGACATTCAAAATACAGATTTGAAGCAACCACCATTTAACCTAACTTTGGTTCTATTTTCAAGCCCTAAAATGACTAGTGTTGGTACCCAAAATCTATCCAATTTTTGCCATAACAATTAGGGGTTCTTCCTACTCTTTTAATACATCATTCTAGCCAAAATTTTAGGCTTAATATACTGTTCACGTACTGGAATTCCAGCCTACTGCAGATTAGGTTTTTATCTCCATTTCTTGGTTTCTAGGTTTGCAA
>JAVXUM010096077.1:0-18742 GCA_035590655.1 Pouteria glomerata | reverse complement strand
AGTTAAAACTACACCGCACACTCTTGCACTTGAGAGTATAAGCCACTTCACTTTCTGTGAGCGGTCACCTATCAATCCAAATTATAGGTTAACTTAGCTAATCTAGTTTCACAGTGCAAGAAAGTAAATTGGATTTTTGTTATTGAAGGTGTGTTTGATCTACTCTAAATAGCAACAATCTACTCAAGAAGAATTAAACTAGACTAAAAGCAAATAAATAACACTTGTGAAATTCAAAGAAGAAAAGATCTTGATTTGGCATTCAGTTTTCGAGTGAGGTAAAATTTATTAAATAAAACCCAATTTTAAAAATCACAATTTAAATATTCACGTTTCTTATTAACATGAGTGGAAATTTAAATTGGAGAAATATATTCTTTGAAACCTTTAAAACCATACACGGGTTCGTATTCATGTTGACTGGATTACGAACCCGAAAAATTTTCCAATTGAAATTTGGTTTTGGATTTAAAATTAATTAACTCAAATTTTAAAGATTTTTGGAAGCTTCAAAACAAGTTTTCAGTGATTCAAGGAATGTGAACAACCTATTTTGTTTTCAAAATTATTTGAGAAGAATTAACTTTTAAATCCGGAAAATTAGGGTTTTAATTCCTAAATAATACCTACCCTACTTTGAATTACCAAACCAAGAATTAAACTACCTAGCCACACATATTCAAACTATTCATGCTTATATTTAACATGCAAGATTAAAAGCAAGCAAGGAATTTAACAGATTTAAACTTTCCAAGAAAATAACTCAATAAATCAACAATTAAAGAAAACCTAACAAGATCTATGCATGCTTGAATAGAACTAAACTAATATTAAAAACCAAAACACCTAGAGATCTATAAAGCAAACGCTACTCTAAGAACACAGCGATAAAAATAACGGAAAAAAATAAAAATCCTTAACCTCAGATCATAAATATCATGCATGGAAAAGAAACTAATCCCAAAACTTTCATGTAAATCAAGGAAAACACAAACTAATCTATGAAAACAGTCTTTTATTATTAAAAATTAAAGAACAAGAACAAACTTACGTGGATCTGGGTTCAACAAACGTAAAGAAAGCAGAAACAAATAGCAGAATTATAAAGAACAGCAACTGTAGCAACATCCTTGAATCCAAGCTCACAAAACCTCTCAAAAATCTCGCTAAAACTGAATCACAACTCTCTAAGAACTCTGTAGAATGGCTCGGGTAGAAGTCCCCCTCAAAATACACAAGATGTTCTATTTATAGATGTAAAGAAACCCTAAAAAAAAAAAAAAAAAAATTAAAATACGCGGTTGCAGAATTCGTCGGACCATCCGGACTGTCGATACCACTGTCCGGACGGTTGGCTTAATTTCAGCTTCTGCTGCTCTCGGCCGTCCGGACTGTTGGGCTCGAGCATCCGGACGGCTAGCCTGTTTTGCTCCTTTGGCTTGAATCACCCACTCTCAGCCGTCCGGACTGTTGAGTTTGAGCATCCGAACGGTTAGCTGAATCATCTTCATCTATATCCTCTCCAAGCTGGAATTCAGTCCCGTCTTCACTTCTATTGGTTTCTTCACTTTGCTCCATTGCTTCATTTATGTTGTTTTCTTCATCACTTGTTATGAATTTAGCTTCATTTTCACTGCAATGAACAAAACAACCTTGTAAGTTCTAAATAATAGTAACAAGACAAAATTATAACATAAAATAATGTAAAACTGTTCTTTTAGTTGGTTTGTAATTACACTTTTCAAGTGCAATCAGTTATCGGCCTGCATCATGCTCATGAGGTCTGGGCTACCCTTAAAGCCTCATTCTCTCACAGATCCAAGATCCAGAAACTTCAACGTAAGGACGAGCTTCAACTGATGCAGCGAGGCTCATAATCCATTAATGATTTTTCTCGAACCTTCAAAGGTCTCTGTAATCAACTTGCTGCCATTGGACATCTTGTTGACGACATGGACAAAGTTCATTGGTTTTTGCAAGCTTTGGGACCCCAATTACAAGATCTTTTCCATTACTATGCTCTCCCAACTTCTGTTATCTTTTTTTGCCGACATCGTACTGAAAGCTTTAAGTCATGAAATCTTTGAACGATCAGTTTCTCAGCACTCTACCACCTTAGGTTTTTATGCTTAATGAAATTCCTCTTACAAATTGAAAAACAATAGGAAATGACTGCCCAAAAAGTCCTCTGTCTCTTCACTAGTTCGTTGTCAACTGTGTGACAAGAAGGGTCACTAAGCAAAATGCTGCTGGACCTTCCTGAATCTCAAAAAGAAGTAGTTTGCCAATCTTGCTGAGGATTTTGCTGCCTATTTGATCCTGAATTCTAATAAGTCTGATTAATATCCTGATTCTTGTGTTACCACTCATATAACGAGTGATCTCGAAGGTGTCAATGTTCCTGCTATTTATTCTGGTAATGACAGGGTGATGGTTGGTAATAGTCAGCCTCTCCCCATCTCTCACATGGGATAATAAGAAAAACCTTCTTTCCATTAGTTGGCTTACACAGGATAATAATTGTTGTGCTACATTTTTCTTTCTCTGGTTTTATCATAGAGGATCCAATCACAAGAGCTATGTTAGAAGTAGGTAAATGTGAGAATGGGTTATATGTGCTTGATCGCAGCCATCACGCTTTTGTTTCCTCTATTTATTCGAATAAGCCTAGAGCCTCTGTCCATTTGTGGCATGTTCGTCTTAGCCATCCTAATTTTCGTACCGTTAAGTCTCTTTCGCGATTTGGGGCTATTGCCTGTAGTGATAAGTTAATAGGAAATGATTCTTCTTTATGTGTTGGTTGTAAACTTGGCAAGAGCCATTATTTGCCCTTTATGCTTAATAATAATCGTTGTTTGCTTCCGTTTGCTTGCTTACATTACGATTTGTGGGGTCCTTCACCCATTTCTTCCACTACTGGTTATTGATAGTATGCTGTGATAATTGATGATTGTACTCATTTTAGTTAGACATTTTCGTTAAAACAGAAATAAAATGTTTTTGATACCTTGTCAATTTGCAACGTTATGTTGAGACTCAATTTTTCACTAAAATTCAATATTTTCAATGTGATAGTGGTACTGAATTTACAAATAATAAATTTCGCTCACATCTTAATTCTTATGATATCATGCTTCACATTGCTTATCCTCCTGCACCAAATCAAAATAGGATCACTGAACGTAAACACTGACATGTTACTGAAACGAGACTCACCATCGTGTCTCATTGGGTTGAGGCTTTCACTACAGCTGTTTATCTTATCAACCGACTCCCCTCACCAATTCATGGTGGCAAAACTCCATATGAGCTTCCGTTTGGTAAATCACTTGATTACTCTATGCTTCGTACCTTTGGTTGTTTATGCTTTCCTTATTTGCGAATTGCGAGATTATTCCCCTCACAAATTATCTCCTAGTTCTTCTCCTTATGTCTTTTTAGGTTATAGTACCCTTCACGAGGGTTTTCGCTATTTTGACTGTAAGACATAATGTCTCTGTCTCTAAACACGTTCAATTTTATGAAATTATTTTTCTTTATGCTAGTGATAACATTCCTCAACTTCCTAGTTCGTCACCATCTATTAATTGTTTTGAAACTACTAACAGTGTGTCATCTATCTTTGTTGGTTTGTCATTTTTCTTGCTTTGGATGTCGTTTCTCTTTTTCGTCGTGATGACCCCAGTGCCTCTATTCCACGGCCGTCTCCAATGGCTCCCACCATCTCTTCCTCGAGTGCTCACCCACCCTCTATTTCCTCCCCAACACCTTCTACTAATGTTTACCCTATTGTTAGTCGAGCAAAAGTGGGTATCTTTCAACCCAAGGCGTATCATTCATTAAATATCTCACATTCTTCTTAGTTTTTTCAAGAGCCTTGGGGTTTCAACTCTATTGCCAAATATCCCAAATGGCTCTGTACTATTGTCACGCCTCTAACATAAATTGTCCGGGACGGACGGTATGAAAAAATAGGGACTAATAAAAACAAATAAAATATGTACTAAGGTCAAGTCATAATATAATAACATCCATCAGAGCACTACATTCGTCCCATATAAAATAAATACGTCATCAGAATCAATGGGACCTACACCCCGGGTTGCACAAATAAAATACAACAATCTCAAAAAGATAAAAGAATCTCTAGGTTCATCCAACAGTCAACTCAATTCGGGATGATCACTATCTTGCCTCCCAGTATCACATGCAATATGGATGTGGTGAGCTAACTAGCCCAGTAGGTAGGACAGTGCCAGTGTGCACTAGTATACATATATAACACATCATATATATATACATAATAGCATAATATAAATATGCATCTCTCATGCAATGTAAAATGTAATGCCATGGCCATGCATCCTGTTTCTCCATCTACCTTCAATCTTATCCTCGGACGGGTGACACTTAGCAAGACTTTTAGCCAAGACACGCGCGGCCACCAAGCACACCGTTTCAGCGCTCACGGCAAATGCATACATATATATATATCTCATAATCTGGTGGGGAACCGTGTTACACCCCCACAGGTGTAAAGACTCAAGGGCTCCATATTACACCCCGTGGCCTATCTGCTAGAGAACCGTGTTATATCTCTAGTCAGGCATCCACCTATCTCAGGTAGACATCCGCTATCTCAAGCAAGCAACCGGCTACAGTCCGGGAAAATATCATATCCATAAACCCATATTAACGTCCCAATTCCACATGACTAAGTTCTAGCCACGTTTATAAATTTTGGGGATCATCCTGTGTTATAACAATTCATTTTTCTCAATTTTAATAAATATAACAATCGTGCCTCGGCACGTCACCATCTATGGCCCTCTTGCCCAATCCGAACATCAATTTCACCGGATGAAACCACCCCAAATCCCAATGCACATGATATGCTTAATCATAGAATTAAACATTTACTCAATGTAAATCACATTCACATTCTTCTCATTCATGATTTAAACTCATTTTATACTTTAAAATCAACAATGATTGAATTTGGGGACCAAAACAGGCATCCGGGGACAAAAGAAACAAAACGGCCCAAGATGGCCTTCGACCGTCCGGACGCTCCCCTATAGGCCAGACCCCCTGAGCTCTCGGCCGTCCGGATGCTCCACCTGGCCGTTCGGACGCTTGACCGTCTGGATGCCCGACGCCTGGAACCATTTCTGGGTTCGTTCCAACGACGACCCAACCTCCATTTCTTCCAATCCAAACCCCGATTCAACCCAAATCTCAACAATAAACACTCACATATATATATAGTATGATTCTACAACTTCCATTTAAGAAATAACTCAAGAATATGCAAGATCTATCAACATTCAAGCATATATACATACACACATACATATATATACAACTTCTCCTATATTTCATCAAAAGATGCATATATATATATATACCAAAATGCTCCCTACAACGTCTAGAGAACGAATCTAAGTCCCACCTACCTCGAATCTGAAGAGAAATGGAGAGAAATGGAGAAAACCACTTTGAACTCTGAACTTCAAACTCAAATTTTTTCCTCCTCGCTTCGAATCTCGTGAAACCGATCGCACTACGACGATCACCGCGTCGACATTTCCCCGGATCGACTATTTGTTTGCCTCAAACCACTATTTCTCCTCTTTTCTCTCTCTTCCCTCTCTCTTCTTCCTCATCTCTCTTTCTTTTCTGGTTCAGCCGAAAACAAAGGAAAATAAAAGAAACGGGGAAGACCGAGAAGAAAAGGAAAAAAAAAGAAAGAAAAGATACCTGGGCCCTTGGTCCACTTTGTCCAACCCAATATCACTCCGAGCTAACTCAGCCCAGGGAAAATATAATAATACATTTAAACTCAATTTAAATATTTCTTTACTCAAAATAATACAAAAATATACTAAATAAAGTACCGGGTGTTACATATATGCACCATTTTAACTATGATATATATATTAATTAAAATTTTTATTCTTTAAAATTAAAATTTTAAAGAATATTATTTTTAATTTAAGTATATTAAAATTAAATTTTAAACATTATGTTTTTAAAACAAAAAAAATTTAGTTAACTTTGTCTAATATGCATTTATATAAATAATATTTTAAAAAATATTTATAAAAAGAATTCAATAAAATATGAAAAGAATAAGAGAGTATATTTTTATGTAAAGTGGAGGAAAAGACAACTAAATTGGAGAGAAAAAAATAATTCTGACCATTAAATAAATCTAACGGTTAAAAATATTTCAAATTCAATTTTTTTAGTTTTCTTATTTTATAGATTATACAAATAATGTAAAAGTATATATATTTAAAATAAATTATTAATTATTATATAATAAATTAATTATTCTTATTTATTATTTCAAATAAAGTTCAAATAAAAAATTTAATTTATCTTAAAAAAAACTGAAATTTCCAAACCCAATCCCGCTGTCCTTTTCTCTTTCTTCCCCTCACTTCCCCCAATCGATGCCCCCTTCTCTCTCTCTCATTCTCTTTCTTCCTTTACTCCTTGCGCTCACCTACAAATCCAACCCCATTTTTCTCTTTCTTCCCCTCACTCTCCCCAAACCGCGCCCCTTTTTCTCGCTCTCACTCTCTCAAACCAAGTGCCACTTTGCCAGCAAACCACCCCTTCCCCGTCTCTCTTTCTCTCTCTCACACTTTCAGGTTTCAATACGCAGACAACAGTCAAATCAAATATTGTAACTTGCTATATAGATATATATATATATATGCAAATAAGCCCTTCATCATAATACTAAAGACATATTTGTTCTGAGTAATGGAAGGCAAATTTTATTATACTAATTTTTGTTCTAAATTAATTCGGAACAATTGGTAACAACTACATTGGTAGTAAAGATCTTATGATGAAAATATTTTCTCAAATTAGAGAATAATATTTACTTATTAAAATTTTTTATTAAATAAAAATAATTTCTCAAAAATAATAATTTACTAGATTGCGTATTGTATTAATATAATTTATTAAAATTAATTATTTATTAAAACAAACTAAAATTAGTTGTTTTATTAAATTATTTTATCAAAATAAAAATAACTTTTAACTTTATTAAAATTAATTACTATTGAAATATTAATCTACGATAAAATTATTTTTACAATTAATATTTTTATTTTTAAAATTATATTTTTAATAATATATATCCTATTAAAATTATTATTATTAAAATAATAATTATTTTGATAATTTATTTTATTGTAAAATTTTATTAAAATTAAATATTAACTCTTACTCTTTGGTCAATTTACCCTTATTTTAAACAAAATTAATTTTTATTCTTTCATAATTTTTTAGTATTCCAAGCATAATATAATTATTATTAGATAATATCTATTTTTTCAATTCAAATATAAGTATTATAAACTAGTTATTTCATTAACTATTATTAAAATAACAATTACCTTCTAATTTTTTATCTCAAAATTTTTGTCTCATACTAAATGTTTCTTAAGAAGTGCCCACATTCCATGTGAACATAATGACATGAAATGTTATTGTTTGGCAATAAAAAATCACCACCGAAAATTCCCTTTACACCTTCTAACGTGAGTGGAAAAAGATCTGCAAAGTAGTGAAAGTTAAAAGGATTGGCCAAGGAAGGTCCTCGACCAAAAACCCTTGGATGATAAAGTCAGTAAATGCTTTTTAGTAGATCCAAAGAGATGCAGTGATGAACTAGAGGGAATTAGAGAGCGTACCTAAATAAATGACTAAGTGTTGTATTTATAGTAAGCATAGCGAGAGTAAAGTATTATTCTTTTTCCGGGGAAATCAGTTCTTTCCTTATTTAACTGCTTCATTCGTGTGACAAAACGTCTCACATTAAATGCCCATCACGTAGTATTTTAATGCAAACATGGCCAAAACTAACTTTAGTTGAATGTTTAGACTTTAAGCAAGTCTCACTGTCACATCAACCCTGCACTCTAATGGTAATGAGTGTATCAAACGAAATCATCCAGTCAAGTTTGAACAAGAAAGTTAAGAATAAATGAAGTTTCTCACTTTCTGCTCATTTTACTCGGTGGGCCCCATCTCATGTGGTCAAGAACAAGTAATGTCAAATACCCTTCTTGCTAGGCAAAACTTCTTTTAAAATAAGGCTATCACTGTATTTTTTATACAACATTATGCCCCCACTCTACTCGGGTAAGCTTTTGACTGAGCAAAGTAATAAAGATAAGAATTCAAATTTCACCGTTAGAAGGAAATCTTTTCATATTTTTCAGCCTTTGAGGTGTAGCTTGCTGATTGGGAACGTATAATTAACTCTCCTCTTCCTTGCGCATGCGAGCGGGCTTCATACTTCTTAAAACGCTAAAAATCGGCTGCAGCCGTCACATTAATGTCACCTTATTTCATGGGTAATAAATGTGAATTTCACTGTCTTTCCCTTTTCTTACTTCCTTCAATTTTGAGCCTTCGCAAATACATTCCTTTCGAATTCTAACGTTAGAAACTCTTCTGATTTCAAAGCATTTAATCGTATTGCGACTCCGATCTTCCTTCGTCGCAACGTCTCTTCCTATTTTCTCCCTGGTCTTCACTTGGTGAGTTACTCTTCTCTTTTATCTTAATCTTTTATTCTCCTATTGTTTCTGCGGAGATGGGTAAACTTGCAGACGAGATAAAGAAGAAGGAAATTGATAGTTTCAAACAGCGATTTAACATCCCCAACAATGTAGAAATTAGACTAGCCAAAGAGATTGAACATGAGGTAGGCGTCTTCCCTTTTGTTGCCATAACAGAGGAAGGACTTAGGTTCCCAGTGTCTTAATTCTTTTGTCTCATCTTCCATAAGATCAATCTTTTTCCTAGAAGTGTCAATCATAACTTTTATTGAATAGTAAAAGGGGTAGAAGAAATAAATCGAAGATATGGATATCACATTTCAGAATGGGATTTATTATACTATTTTAACGTCTAGAAGGTTAGGAAGGATGAGAATAAATGGTACTTGAAATCTCGCCCTAACAAGGCTCTAGTGCACATGCTTCCAGATAATATCAAGAGACTCGAAGACAACCTTTGTGTTATTACAGGGCATTAGATGCAGAGCCCTGATGAGGATCTCTTTCCTCCAATTACTGCTAGTTCATTTGGCCCCGGTCTTTGAGCCTTATCAATCTGTTTTTTGTTAATCTTTTATTTTTGTTTCCGGTCTGCTCTTTGACTCCCAAAAATTGCCCTGCAAAGGATCACACTAAGAAGGTTTGGGCAAAGGAAAACTTCACCGACGAACCCCAAATTGAAGAAGTACTTAAATTTCTTAGCGGGCCGAACACTTTCCCATTTGCGAGGTCTGCTCTAATATTATTTGACTTCGTACGAAGTAACAAGTCATTTGTTACTTCACTGCCTACACTTTTTGTCGACGGTGCCAGTGACCTCCACAAGTGGTTTAATTGGGGTGAGAAAGCAAAGTGGAATTACTACCACACACAACACCCAGCCTAGAATCTAGCCCCGCGAATCGCACTCTTAGCCAAACAAACAGAAACAGTACATCAATTTGCCCTCTCAACCGTTGTGGTTTCCCAGGCCGAGCATAAATCTCTCAATGAATCGGAGGAGCATCAAGAACCAGTTCATACAGATATTCCTCAAAAAAATATGGCACCCAAACATGACATCAAAAAGCTCACCAAAGAGAAAGCGAAGAAAAAGAAAGAAGAGGCGGCCAAAAAGAAGGCCGAAGAGAAGAAAGTGGTTCAAGCTGCAGCCTAACCTCCAAGGAGAAAGATTCCCGTAATCATAATAACAAAAAATAAGACAGAGAATGAGATCATTGGATCCGAGCAGGGTGATTACCTGGTGAAGAAAAGGAAAAACATTGACCATGGTAAAATTCCCCTTCCCTCTATCAGACATCCTCCATCCGGACCACCATTCAACAAAGAAAAGATTACAGAGTTCATTCCGCCCGAAATGAATTTGGAATCTGTCCCGCCAAGTTCTTCTTTCTCAGAAAGCAGAATGCAAGATGCCCCGATCTTCCGCCCACATATACAAATCAGAAACTTGGAAACCCTAGACGATCGGCTTTTTACCATCCAGGACTCAGCTTTAAATCACCCAGAAGAGTTCTTCGATGCGATATTCAGTCCTCGCGATCATCAAGATATGAAAAGAATGGGACTCAAGGACTTGCACAAGGCCTTAATGAAGAACCTGATTTCTGTGAGTACGTTCACTACGAGTTATTACTCTATTCTTTTTAGATCTCTCTAGACAATCATTTTTGATTTACTCATCCTTCATTCTTTTATTCTCCCTAGTCTACGCTGTGTTCCTTCGAAGTGATAGCAAGTGCTCAGGACTTGAACATGAAGGTAAGTCGTGAGAAGAACAAGCTTAGAGGCAGAAAAAAGTATTTATGGCCATGGAAGAAGAGAAAAAATAAGCAGAACAACAATTCACCACCATGTGCACAAAAACTGAAGCAAGTGAAAAGAGATTGGCCAAAAAAGACAAAAAGCTCATCCAGAAGATACTTTTGGTTTTGAAATATGAGATAAAGCTGAAAATGGCCGAAGCCGAATGCAATAGGCTTGAAGCGAAGGTGAACAAATCCAAGCTGGAGGCTTTAAACTTGAAAGATGACAATGCCAGGTTGAGACGTGCTCTGAAGAAAAAAGAACAGGCCCTGAAGAAAGCCAATGTCAAGTTGGCGAAAGATCTGGAAGAACAACTTGAAGACTTTGTCAACCAGATGGAAGATGCTCATAACAAATACTTCCTCGATGGTTAGGAGGCGACGATGAAAAAGATGAACATTGATTCATCCTCCTCAACGTACCGAGAAGTTCCATTACCAAATCCTAAGAGCGCAATTCCATTATTTAGTTTTGACAGACCTCACGAAAGTTCGAGCAAGAAAGAAGAAGGCAAAGAGGGTAAGGAGGAAGAAGTCAATCAAAGTGCCGAGTTGCCAAATGTTGAAAAAGATGAGGTTAAGTCTCCTTTAAAAACTGCACATCAATCTCAAGCCGTGTATTCAAATGTCGATCAATAAACTCTGAGGGAGATGATGACAGTAGCAAAGGAACTCACCTCAGATCCAAGCACCGAGGAGTGAGGCTCGAGCTTACTTAATTTTCTGGTACGAGGAAACCCGCAGCCGCTACCCGAGGGTGCGCACTAAGTGAAGTCGAGCTTACTTAATCTTTATTTTTCTTACTGTCAATCTTTTAGCTTGGGATGATTGTATTAAGCTGTGTGTTAAAATTTTAATGGATCAACTCTTTTATCTTCTTTCTTCAAGTCATGAATGTGTGACGTGATCATCTGCTTATTCAAATTGAACAGCTTTTCTTTCTAGTGATCCTTTTCTACCAACAGTTGAGTAATTAATGGAATTCCATAAAGATACTTTCCTTATCACAGAAAAGCAAAAATTGGAAGCCCTTGTTGAAAAAGCAATTTTTCAAGTCAGAGAGCAATTAATCGAGAAGATCGTCGACAAGGTTATGGCCGAGGTTAATCATCCTCTTCGATATTAGTTCATTTAGGCTTTTAGTAAATAATGCTTTAATGTTGAGAGATTCCTTGTTAATTATGTCGAATTTATGAAGCAACACTTTGTGAAACTCTTAAGGTTAATAAAATTGGCTTCTCGCATTGCTCATAATTCTTTCTCCATATTAATTTCGTTATGCCATACTTAAACGACACAGAGCACGGAAGTCCCCAACTAAATTTCTTTACTTGTATTAAGAACTTTGCAAATTTCAGTCAAATTTAAATTGAACTTCAAATAACATTTTCCTTCAAGGGAACCTCTTCTGTTATATCCCTGTTACGCATCGAGTCAACCCTTTTAGTGTGATCTTTTTTTTAGAAAGTATACGTGGAGAAGAACTTAAAACGAGATAATTCCCACTCCCCTTTTAGCATGATCTTTTGTGAAATCTTTGTGCATCCGAATTTAACTCAGCCGACCACGATAAATTTTGGTCGGCGAAAACTGAGAAAATCTTTTAAATCAAAAATAGACAAAGCTAATAAAGCGGTCTCTTCAAATCATCATTGGGTAACCCGATGGAGGAATCTATTCAAACCATTATTGGCTAAACCAATGTGGTAATCTTCTTGAACCAATATTAGATGAACCAAAGTTGTAATATTTTTGAACCAACACTGAATAAACCAATGTAGCAATCTTTTTGAATCAACACTGGCTAAACCAATATGGCAATCTTTCTGAACCAACACTAGATGAACCAATATGGTAATTTTTTTAAACCAACACTGGATAAACCAATGTGGCAGTTTTGAACTAACACTGGATAAACTGATGTGGCAATCTTTTTTATCATTCTTACAACTCTGGAGCAATTTCAAACATTCCAACTACTTTATACGTTTCAAAACACATTGGTTACCATATGAATAATAAGCTTTAAATATAAAATAACCTCAAATGCATGGCGTTCCAAGGTCTTTTTACTGGCTTGCCTTCCATATCTTTGAGACGGTATGCCCTGTTGTCGAGCACTTCTGTTATACGGAATGGTCCTTCCCAATTAGCCCCCAGTTTTTCTTCTGTTGGGTCCTTCCTAGTTCTCATAAGTTTCCTGAGCATTGTTGTCCCCGATCTAATATTCTCTAGGCTTAACCTTCTTGTGGAACCTTCTCTTAGCTTCTTGTTGGTAAACCGCCATCTTAACGGATACCATTTCTCTTTTTTTCCTCAACCAGATCCAAGCTCAATCCTATTACTTTGTCATTCTCTCCTTGGTCAAATGCTGATGTACGTATGTTTGGCATCCTAATCTCCAAAGAAATCACCGCCTCCATGCCATAAACGAGTGAGAAAGGAGTTTCACCTGTTAATCTCCTCGGGGTTGTCCTATATGCCCACAAAACTTATGGTAATTTGTCTACTCATCTTCCTTTAGCCGCTTCAAGCCTCTTCTTGATGCCACTGAGAATAACCTTGTTTAAAGCTTCGGCTTGCCCATTACTTTGAGGGTATGCAGGGGTTGAGTAGATTTATTCCATACCTAGAGCAATAACCTCTGAATGGGGTGCTATCGAATTGAGTGCCATTATCAAAAATAAGAGTTTTAGGAATACCATATCTCGTAATTATGTTTTTCCATATAAATTTTATCGTGTCAACGTCTCTGATGTGTGCAAAGGGTTCAGCTTCTATCCACTTTGTGAAATAATCCGTGCCGACCACAAGTCATTTACGATTTCCAGAAGCTACAGGTAATGGTCCCACAATGTCTAACCCCCATTGCCAAATGGCCACAGACTAATTAACGGACTAAGCTTTTGGGGGGGGCTGACGTGGAATTGATGAGAATTTTTTACTTTTTTGACACCTCCTCACATATACATAAGCATCTTTTCCCATCTTGGGCCATTAATAACCCTAGGTAATGGCCCTATGTATAAGAGATCTGTGCCCAGCATGTGCCCCACAGACCCCTTTGTGTAATTCGAAGACGAAATCTTGTACCTTGTCAAGATGAACACAAAGAAGATAGGGGCCTGTGAAAAATCTTCTATATAACCTGAGGTCGGGTGAAAGCCAGAACCTAGCTGCCTTAATCTTTAATTTCCTCGCCTTCACCTTGTCCTCGGGAAGTGTGCCATTTTTTAGATAACTGCTAATTGGATTCATCCACGAAGGGCTAGCAATAAGACATCCAACAGTTTCACCGTGTGCAATGCTTGGCCTTGTTAAAGTCTTAACAAAAACAGTGTTGCTCAGTCTTGTGCTGGGAGATGTAGCGAGAGTGGCCAAAGCGTCAGCATGTGTGTTTTGCTCTCGACTTATTAATTCTATATAGATGACATTAAAATCATTCAACCTTTATTTTTCCAGCTCCAAATACCCCCACCATCTTCTCGTTCCTTGCAGCGTATTCTCCCTTCAGTTAGTTAGCCACAAGCTGGGAGTTTGTTCTGACAACTATGTCACGTGCAAATAAACGCCAAGCAACGTCAAGACCTACTAGCAAGGCCTCATACTCAGCCATGTTATTGGTTGCCTCGAACTCCAGCTTAATGGCATATTCAACAGTTACCCCCTCTAGTGTGGTCAAGACAATGCCAACACCTGAACCTATCTTTGATAAAGAACCATCTACCTCTATCTGCCATGCCAACGAGCCTCCATGATCTTCTGTATTGATCTACAGTGTCCAGACCTCTTGAATCTATGAGGGCACTGCCAGGGTAAACTCTGCTACAAAGTCTGCTAACACCTGAGCCTTGATAGTAGTCCTCGGCACAAATCTTATATCAAAACCACCGAGCTCCATAAACCACTTAGCCAGCCTCCTCGTGATGTCCGCCTTCTTCAATACCTGGCTTACTGGTTGGTCGTAACCACTCGGATGACAAGAGAGTGGAAGTAGTGAGCTAGCTTCCTCGATGCAACTACGAGGGCTAGCATGAATTTCTCTATAGGGAGATACCTTGTTTCTGCCCCCTAAAGAGTTTTACCCGCATAATAAATTAGCTTTTGAATTTTATCCTCTTCTCTTAAGAGTACAGCATTTACAGCGTGGTCGGACATGGCCAAGTAGAGTTGGAGTTCTTCTCCCGGCTTTGGAGTTGACAAAATTGGAGCAGTAGTCAAGTATTCCTTCAGTTTCACTAATGCAGCATCAGATTCGCCATCCAACATCACTCTATTTGCTCCCCTTAACAACTTAAAGAACGGTTGGCATTTGTCAGAGGCCCTACTGACGAATCTATTGAGCGCAGTTACCATACCAGTAAGCTTCTAAACCTCCTTTTTTATGGTTGGGGTAGCCACAGCTTGGATTGCTTTGATCTAAACTGGGTCAGCTTCAATTTCTTTTCCAGTAACTAAATAGCCCAAGAACTTGCCAGAGCTTACACCAATAGCACATTTTGCAGCGTTAAGTTTTAAATCATACTTACTCAAAGTTGAAAACACATCCAGCAAATCATCTGTGTGGCTAGTTAACTCTTTGGTTTTCATAATCATATCATCTATGTAAACTTCCATTCGCCGACCAAGGTCCTCCTGAAAGATCTTCGTTACTAGCCTTTGATATGTTACTCCTGTGTTCTTCAGCCCAAAAGGTATTACGTTGTAGCAATAGATCCCTTTCGGAGTTATGAATGGGGTCTTCTCATCGTCCTGCTTGTACATAGGTATCTGATGTTATCTTCGCTATGCATCAAGAAATAACACTCTGGCACTTCCTGCTATTGAGTCAACCAGCTGATCGATCTTAGGTAGAAGGAATAAATCTTTGGGACAGGCTTTGTTCAGGTCAGTGTAGTCCACGTAGACCTCTCGATAGCCTTTGCCTCTAACAATCTGCCGACTTCTTTAATAACAGCTTCTGCATGCTGCAACGCAGATCTCCTTAGTTTTTGAACAGTAGACTTGACGCCAGGCCTCACACTCAACTTATGACACATTACGTTTAGGTAAATACTTGGCATTTCTTTAAGAGTCTAAGCAAAGTTTGATACGTTCTTCAGCAGCAAATCTGACAACTTCAATTTCTCCTTGGCAGAAAGATTGGAGCCAATTAGTAAGTGTTTGTCATCTTTTGGATCTCCAATAAAGATCTTCTCCAGTTCTTCTACGACCTTCTGTTCAGGATCACCTCCAATGTCATCTATCTTTGGAGTATCAGGGGAAAGTTTTGTCAATTGGACCTGCTTAAGAAGTGGTTTTGATTTCAGTGCTGCAGTGAAACACTTCCTGGAAATGTCTTGATCACCTCTAATTTCAACCATTTAGGGAAATTTGAGAACTTAGTGATACATAGAAAGCACATCCTTTAGCATATGGATCCACATTCATCCCACAATGGCATTGTAAGAGGAATGGACGTCAACAACAATAAACTTAACATCACATTCTACCGGGCCTCCTCTGATAGGGACAATCACTTTACCAAGTGGCCAAACCGGAGCAGTGTTGAATCCAATCAATGGACAATCTATCGGCTCTAAATCCTAATCCGTTAGCCCCAAATTTTTAAAAATACTCAAAAACATAACTTCGATGGAACTTCCTACTTCCACCAGTATTCGTCCTACCTCAGACTCAAACATGCCTGAGGTAACGACCAAAGCATCATTGCGGGGGTGCTTCAAACTCAAACCATCCTCTTCATAAAATGAAACAGTTCTGAACTTATTTTGTCTCTATTTTTTGTTCGGGACGACGGTTAGTTTCAAAATCTCCTCGTCCTGAGCATCGTGTTGCCTTTTAGTTCCAGACCCCCTACCCAAATCCTGTATACGATTCTCCATGTGTATTACATGGATCATCGCAAAACGTTGGACATTTCTCCACTGCCTTGCTCAGGGGCTATTGATCCGCTTCCGCATTATCATCGCCTCTCTTTCTCCTTAATTCTCCTTGTAGTGCTCAGGGGCGATCATTTGTCATTTTGGGTTGCACTTCATCTACATATTCCTTTAAGTATCCCTCATTCATCAGGTTTTCCAGGAGAAAGCATAAAGAACGACACTGTCCAGTCCTATCCCCTGATCACGATGATAGGAATAATAATCATTATGGGTTTCCTTCTCTGGAACATTTTGTAATTTCTTCGGCCACCTGAAGTAAGGTTTATCCTTTATTTGGGGAAGGATTTTATAGATCGGCTCCTTTAACACCGTATTAACAGCTTCGAAGATAAACTTTATTTCATCATCTATGACCTTCCTCTTTAGTTTGTTTTTCTTCTGATAAGTGGACTTCTATTCTTTCTGATCGGTTGGCCTTATCCCATCCTCTACATTCGCGTACTTCTCGATTCGGTACATGAGTGGCCGCTGGTTTCTTGGTCAAAGATAACCACAGTTTCTCTTCTTTCTTGAGACCAAGCTTAAATAAAGTTATAGCCAGCTGCTCGGTATATCCTTCGGCTTCATTATACAGCTTCATGTATCTACGTGAATAATCCCTGAGGCTCTCATTATCCTTCTTCTTCATTGTGAGAAACACATCGGCCGTTTTTGGCTGCTTGGCATTCGCTAAAAACCGTGTAACAAACGCCTTGGCCAGCTGCTTCCAACGGCCTATGCTCTTTGGGGGCAATTTGTGAAACTATTGCAGAGCCATGTCTCCCAAACTAGATGGGAATGCCTGACACAAGAGCCTATCGTCCCAGCTTCAGAGGGTCATAGCCTGTATAAAGTGGCGATAATGTGCCAAAGGATCCTCCTTTCCATCATAAAGTGTGAATCTTGGAGTAACAAACTTTTTAGGTGGCTCTACTTCGCATATATCATCTATGAATGGTGAAGAGGAGATTCTGCTAAGTGCTTTCCTTGCGATCATCCGTGTATTCTACTCCGCTGATTCCTATTCAAGCTGTGGAACCTCAACAATTTTAGGCTTTCCGATTCTCCTATCTTTTGTTAGTACTTGCTCATCTTTAAAAGAACTGTCTTGATCTTATTGATGCCCCCGTTGCTGCTATTTGTTATTTTTGATAACGCCTTGCTGCCCGAAGGGGCTCAGAAGGCTTCTTGTTTCGTAGCGTCAGAGCTTCCGGACGTATAGCTCCAGAAAAGCGTGACCCTATAAATCTAGCTCCAATAGCAACCCCTGATCCTCTAGCAAACTTCCTGTTTCTCCTCATTACCTCTTATTTCGTCTTTTCTGTCTCCCCTGTTTCATACAAATCTTTATACAACGGGTCATAATTGGCGTCTGAATTGCCATCCGTATTGTCTCACTCTTCTGCCACAATCTTCCATTTTTCTTGCCTTAACTTTAGAAGAATTTCCTATAACTCAGCCTGTTTTGCCTCTGCCAATGCCTGGAGCTCCTGTCTCTGTTAAACTACCTCGGGATCCTCTATTTTTCGTCTCCTACCTGTTTCCAAGGCCAATATACATATGACCAAGTTACCCTCCTTTTGTTCTGAAGCGTATTTTCATCCCCAACCCAGAGATATTGTATTGGAGTCGAGCTCTCTTCAGTGGTCATAGTTAGAATCAATCAAACAAGAAAAGCAAGGTAATAAATGAAAAATAGTACGGGGAACCAATAAATCAATTTCCACAAACAGCGCTAAATGTTCGGCAATAAAAAAATCACCGCCGAAAATGCCCTCTACACCCCTCTAAGGTGAGTAGAAGAAGATTTGCAAAGCAGTGAAAGTTAGAAAAATTGGCCGAGGAGGGTCCCCTACCAAAAACTCTTCAACGATAAAGTCAGTAAATGCTTTTTAGTAGACTCAAAGAGATGTAGTGATGAACTAGAGGGAATTAGAGAGCATACCTGAACAAACAACTAAGTGTTGTATTTATAGTAATAATAGCGAGAGTAAAAAATTATTATTATTTTGCGGGGAAATCATTTCTTTCCCTATTTGAGTGCTTCGTTCGTATGACAAAACGTCTCGCATTAAATGCCTATCATGTAACATTTAATGCAAGTATGGCCAAAACCAGCTTTAGTTGAATATTTAGGCTTTAAGCAAGTCTCACTGTCACAACAACCCTGCACTCTAATGATAATGAGTGTGTCAAACGAAATCATCCAGTCATATTTGAACAAGAAAGTTAGGAATAAATCGAGTTTCTCACTTTCTGCTCATTTTACTTGGTGGGGCCCATCTCATGTGGTCGGGAACAAGTAATATCAAATACCCTTCTTGTTGTCTCAAATAGCAACACAACAGGGGGTGAATAGGGTTGCTTAAAATAAATTTTACAAATAAAAATTTTAACCCTTAAAATAAATATGTCAAAATGGAAA
>JAVXUM010095974.1:0-79885 GCA_035590655.1 Pouteria glomerata | reverse complement strand
GATGTTCTGCTCAAAGGCGGTGGCGCCGACGTACTGGATCGCCTGCCCGGTCTGCTGCACCGTCAGCTTGGTACGGTTCAGGGCCGAGGTCATCAGGTCGGCCACGCGCGCGGCCTCGCTGGCCTGCAGCTGGAAGGAGCCGAGAGCCGCGGTGACGAGGTTCACAGCCTCGTCCGGCGTCGAGCCGGATGCCGTGGCCAGCGTCGTGACCGACTGCAGGACCGACTTCATGTCACCGGCCGTTACACCGGCCTGTGCCAGCGTCTGGCTGATCTTGACGAGATCGACCGTCGAGTAGCGGGAGGTTGCGCCGATATCGAAGATGGCGGCCTTCAGCTGCTGCATCTGCGGCGTGGTCGCGTTGGCGATCGCCTGCAGCTTGACCAGCTCGTCTTCCAGCTGGACGACTTCAGAGAACCCGCCCTGCACCGCATTGAACGCGCCATAGGCCGCCATTGCTGCCGTGCCGTAAACCGCCGTGCGGGCGAAAGCCGTCGCGGCATAGCCAGGCGAGAGGATCTGCGAAAGCGGGCCGCCGCGGCCCTGCTTTTCCGTCTCGCGCTGCTGGGCGCGCGCCAGCTCCAGCTGACGCTGAAGCTCTGCATGGTTCTGGCGATTGGCCGTCAGCAGCCGCTCTTCGGCGATTGCCGTCCGCTCCCGCGCGATCTGGATTGCCTTGGTCGCGCCCAAGCTCTCGATCTGCTGACGCGCAAACTGCCCGACGGTCTTCATGCTGATGGACTGCTGGACGCGCGCCTCCAGCTCCATCGAGCGACGGTCGAGGTTCAGCTGGCGCTCGGACTGCGCCACCAGCTGGTTGGCGACCGTGACCCGCTTCTCGGCAATACGCACATTCTCGCGCGCGACCTGCTGCGCGGCAATGTCGTTGCCCTTGGCCACCTCCTGCAGCCGGGTGTAGGCCAGCTCCAGCTCGGCGCGGCGTTGGAGCTGGATGAACCGGGGGTCCTCGCCAGCGTAAGCCTGCTGACGCACTTCCTGGCCGGCCAGCGCCAACCGGTTCTTGAAACTGGCGCCGGTCAGGTTGCTGGTGGCGTTACCCTGCAGCTTGGCCAGCTCGCGCGCGGTCTGCTGGATCGCCGTTGCCCGTGCATTCTCCAGCTGGATCAGCTTGGCAATCGCCTCCAGCTGGGTCCGATCGGTGACGGTCCGCTGGGCTTCGCGCAGCCGGCGCAGCTCGTTGACATTCTTCTCGCGGGCCTTCGACAGCTCGTCAAAATCGCGGATCTGCTTGATGTTGTCGGCAGCAGCAGCCTTGGCCGCCTCAAACCGCGACTGCCGGATCGTCTTGTTGTCCAGCGCCTCGTCGCGCGCGGCGGCCCGGCGCAGCGTGCGCAGCCCCTCGATATCACGGGTCAGCTGAGCCGTGCCCATCCGCTCATTATTGAGCTGGGCAGCGATGTTCTCGCCGAGGCGTTCCTGCAGGTTCGGGCTGTAGCGCGTCTGCGGACGCACTTCGACCGGGGCCCACATCTGGTCTTCGGTCATGCGCCGGCGCGCGGGCGCGGCAACCTGCTTCAGCGCGCGATCGTAATTACGCTCGCGGGCACGCGCAAGATTTTCCTCGTCGGAGATCTGACGCTTGATTGCATCATGGGTCTTGTTGCGCTCGCGCGTGTCTTGGTCGGACAGACGCTCCAGCGTCCGGCCGCGAGCGATCAGGCTGTTCTGAAAGGTCTTCTCAGCCGCGATCTGCTGAGCGATACCGCGGGCGGCATCAGCATCCTTCTCCGCCACTTCGCGCCGCTCGGTGCGCAGGCGGGCGATGCGCTCGTCGCTCGCACGACGCTCGGCGTCCAGCGAGGCCCGGTCGAGCCCCGCCACCCCGCGCAGCCGGGCGGCCTGCGCCGCCTCGAAGGTCGCGTCGCGCGTCGCCTGCTTCTGCGGCGAGGCATCCATCTTGCGCAGGGTATTGAGGTCGGACTGTGCCCGACGCAGCATCTGAATATTCTGGGCGAGGGCCAACCCCCACGCCTCGGCGTCCTTCTTCGAGGTGATCCCGATGCCCTGAATGAGCTTCGAGATATTTTCGATGAAACCCTGAACCGGCTCAAGCGCGTTGAGAAACGGCTTGCCGTCGGCGTCGACAACGATGTCTTGGGTATAAACGGGGTTCGCCATCCCGCACCTCTGAGGTGCGGGATGGTTAGATGCAACCCCTTAGAAGCTCAACCGCGGTCAGACGGCGTAGGCGCGGCGCACCGAGGCCACGTAATGCTCCGGGTGAGCGAGACGAATGCGGTCCTGAACCTGACGCAGCGGCAGCAGCCGGCGACCGACCTCGCCGTAGGTGCGGCTGCGAAGGACCATGCTGATGGACTGCCGCGAGCGGTAGCCCCCGTCGGTCGCCCATTTGTCCTTGGCCGCCAGCTGGTTCCAGCTCTCGATGACGACGCCCGGGTGCTCCTTCAGCACCATGTTGTGGTGAATATGGCCGATGTCGATGTACCGATAATCGCACTCGCCCCAGTCGACTGGAAAGTCCGTCGCCATGACGCTCGCCAGCCGGGCCGGGCGGCAGGTGTCGGAGTGATGGGTCATGACGAACGTCTTACCCATCCGATAGCCGATGAACGGTGTGCCGTTGTTCAGCACATGGACCCGGCCGCTCTTGCCATAGACCGCGCGCAGCAGCACCGCCATCCACAGGTCATTGGTCCGGCTGTGATTGCCCTGATTGATGATGACGTCGACATGCTGGGCCTTGGTCAGGGCCTTCTCGACCACGGCCTGCATGATCTCGGAATAGACCTCGATCATCTTCGGGAAGCGCCCGTCGAAGTCCAGCTGGTTGCGGCTGTGCTCGGTCTCGCCGCGCATGTTCTCGTAGTGGGTGAAGTCGCCGAGGTCGTTGATGACCAGCCGCTCCACGGCCGGCAGCTCGTCGATCAGCATTTCGATCGCGGTCAGCAGCTCGATCTTGGCGATCTTCAAATCGAAGTTGGCGCCCGTCTCCGCCTCATGCGCGAGCATTCCGAGGTGGGCATCGCCGATCTGGATCCACGGGATCAGATCGCTGTCCACAATCAGCGGCGCGGCGGGGACCGCGCGCGGCGCGGCGTCGCGCAGCATGGCTTCGACACCCAGCTGGATCTGCGCGGCCCATTCCTGATCGTCGAGCCGCGTCTTGGTCCACTGCAGAACCTGCGTGCGCTCGCCGGTCAGCGGGTCGATGCGGTCCAGCGTGGAATGCCCCTTGGCGACGAACGGGTGAGGAACCTCCCGCGTCATTCCATGTTCAGGGCTGTAGCCGTGTGCCGCGGCGGTCGCCTTCACCAGCGTGATCGCTGCACGCAGGCTGTTCGGATGCCGGCCCAAACGCTTGGCTGCCTTCCCCACGCTGCCTTTGGCAGCGAGGATGGCGTCGATGTAGGTGGCTTGGACGGGCGTAGCCCATGCCTTCAGCTCCTCAGAAACGGATGAGTTCATGATCTGTCCTTATGCGGGATTTTCGGGGAAGACCCCGTAGGAGAGGTTGGTGCTGTCCGACTGGAGGCTCAGCCAATGGCCTGCCAAGTCAATGCGGCCCCAAGCCATGATCATCGGGGTGCCGATGGCGGTTGTATTCTTGTTGACGGGCATGTATTTCGAGGCCTCGGGGTCCTCGACCGACTTGAGCTTGGGCGCCTTGAAGAAGAACCCCATGACGCCTTGCGCGATTGCCAAGCCGCCACTCAGCAGGAGCGAGGTATGCAGCGCGGTGCCGATGCCCGGAATGAACGCGACGCCGATCATCGCAGCGCCCAGCAGGATAGACCCGAACTTGCCGCTGCCTCCCGCCATTGCCGGCATGAGGTGGATTTCATCGGCGGGCGAGCGAAGCGCTGCTTCCGTGTCGTAGCCGACGATCTTGACGCGCATCTCGGTTGGCCAGTCAACCTGACGCGAGAACCCCTCGACCGCCTCGGCCGGCGTCTCGGCCTGCATGACGACCTCGGGGCCAAACAGGTCTTGCAAGGCTCCGTGGAAAATCAGTCGCATACGATGACCAGTCCATCCTCGATCCGATAGCGCGTGACGACCACCTCGCCGTGGCGTCGGCCGATAATGCTATGCGTCAATTTCGGCCAGGAAAGGAAGCCAGAACGATCCTCACCACTGAGGTTGGGATCGCTATCCGGGTGCGTGTGCCATGTGCCCGCGATCGTGCCGGCCTGCAGATAGGGCAGCACTTCTTCCGGGTTCATCTCGTAGCCGATGGTCTTGTCCTCGGCAATGTTCTCGATCTCGACGATGGTGCCGTCGATCAGCTGCAGCCCGCAGCGTTCCTCGCGATCGTCAGGAGACAGCAGTGTTTCGAGCATGAAGCAAACTCGCAAGATCAACGTCCGGGTAGACCGGGCGGAGGTCCGGGACCTCGGGGTGGCGGAGCAGGAAACACGTCGAGTTCCGATAGAAGGCCCGGAAAGGCTCCTTGGAAGAGACGCGCCCATAGAGATGGTGGATCACGGTGTCGTCGTCAATGTAGATCGCGAAGTGGTTGGGGTTCTGCTCACCGATCGCCATGCAGAGCACGTCCGCCGGCCGCAGGTCCTTGGGCTTCCAATCCGTGATCTGCTCGAAACCCTCACGCTCGTAGCACAAGCGGACCAGATCGACTTCGTCAGAAGACCAGTTGGTCGGCCGGGCATAGTTGGTGATCTGAATACCGAAGTTCTCGCGATAAAAATCACGAAACAGGCTGAGGCAGTCCTTGTGGCCCCACGCAAAAGGCTGGGCAATAAGATGCTCGTACTTCAGGGTCACATCTGCACCGCGGGGAAGGCCGGCGGCAGGTATTGCCGATAGGGCATGGAAAAGCCGAGGCTGTCGGAGAGCGTGGCAAGCTGGAGCGAGACCTGCGATCGGCTATACTGCTCGACCCGCTTGACCCGGTAGACCGTGACCTCGCGCACCAGCCGGTTGTTGATCAGGTTCTCCAGAAGGACGGTGTATTTCGTGATGATCGCGTTGTCGAGATAGCCGTCGTGGATCAGCGGCTTGAACTGCGAAATGTCGATGTTCGGCTGGCCGATCTGCATCCGCGGCATCGAGAGGCCTGCGTCGGAGGACTTCTTCTCGCCAGTGACCTGCACCGGCAGCCCGGTGTACTCGTTGCCGCGCCACGTCACGGTGTTGTCGTTCTTGAAGCGGAGAACACCGGTGCCGCCCGAAGGCGTCAGCTCGAACAGATCCACCCGGCCGTCGGCAAGAAGCTTGTGTGCGTCCCGAATATGTTCGGCGGGGATCTGGGTCACATCAGCTCCAAAAGAAAGGCCGCCTCAGTAGGCGGCCTTTCGATTGATCGTCAAGGAGAAAGGCGTCAGCCGCCGACGTAGACGATGCCGGGCCGGCGGGTGCCGATCTCGGCCATCCGCGGCGCGGACTGCACCTCGCCGCGCGACAGCAGCAGGGGCTTCATCTCCCACGCCATGGAGGTGTACTGGGTCTCGTTGAAGGAGAGACCGAAGCCACGCACCATGCGGACCTTGGGCGCCACGAACACGACCGGGCGGTCGAAGTTGGACAGGGTGCCCACGATCTTCACGCAGAACAGATCGTCGGCATCGATGTCGCCCACGCCCACCGGCTGCACGATCCAGACGCGGGAGCCGGCCGGGAAGGTCAGATCGGCGGGGATGTCGTGGTCGCTGTCCAGCGCGGCAACGAACGGGCCGGTGCCGGTGGCCGCGGCCGACGTCTTGGTCGGGAACACGTAATCGGTCTCGCCGCTCGGGCGCTGGATCAGCAGGGTCGAACCCGAGGGGATGTCGCCCAGCGCGGTGATGCCGGAGTTGGCCTCGCCGGGAATCGGGTCGGACACGATCGACACGGACGTGGCGCCGGCGGCCAGCGGCGCGGACAGCTTGCCCCGCTTCACGGGCGCGGCACTGCCGCTCATGGCGTGGGACCGCATGAAATTCTGCGCGGTCATTTCGTAGACGTTGCCGGTGATGGACGAGGACACGCCGGTGCGCTTCGCATCGACCTCCGCCTGCGCCACGCCGTTCAGCAGCGAATTGATCGAGCTGTCCAGCGAGATGTTCGCCTCGGACACCATGCCGACGGAATGCTTCTCGGGGATCAGGGCAAAGACATCGTCCTCGAAAGCGCGACCGAGCATGATGGTGGCCGAGGACAGAGCGAAAGCGGACTTCTGGACTTCAGCCATTACAAGGCTCCTCTGGATTTGTCAGAAAGCCTCTTGCCTTGTTTCCCGTTTCGCTCAATAGCAAATCTACCAACCACCGCCCACCACTGGAGTTTCGATGCCGAAAACCCCCAAGCCGAAGGTGCCTCACCGCAGCTTCACTGTCCGAGTGCCGGACGAACTTTATGCCGAGATCGGTGACATGGCTGACGCTGATGGCATGAACGTCAACGGCAAGGTGAACCAGCTGCTCCGGCTCGGCCTGGGCAAGCACATCGATCTCGATGCCGCCGTGCGCCGGCTGCTGAAGAAGGAGGCGACCGATGGAGAAGACTGACATCACGCTCCCCGAGCGTCCTTCGCTGTTCTTCAACTACGGCAATGAGCAGGTCAAGATGACCTACGGGCTGGAGATGGACATCCGTCGAATGCTGCCGGACCCGCGGGTGGTGCTGCATGCGGTACAGAATGACCCCTACACGCAGGATTATCTGATCCGCCGCGTGCTGACGCCGGCCAAGAAGATCATCACCGATCCGGCTGACCTGATCCCCTCCGAAGAAGTCACGCTGACCTCCGACGAGACGGAAGCGCTGCTGAAGTGGGTGGCGGAGCACGCCCTCTATTTTTTCATGAAGCGGGTCCTGGGCGTGGCGGAGCTGGGCACCCGGTATCAGGCGGTCCTGCAGAAGCCCTCCACGGATGGTTCCGAGAACTCAGCTACGACGATGCCGTCTGCTGGGCCTTCGGAGTAGTCGAGGGCGATCTCGACGGCCTCTACTGGATCTATGCGCGACGGGAAATCTCGCAGAAGATCCAGCTGAAGCTGGGGGAGCAGAATGCCATTCTGCTCTCACACCACAACTCCTTCGTGTCAGTGGTCAATGCAGCTCTTGGCGGCTCGACCAAGGGCGGCCCCCCGACCGGTCCGGTGAAGGATCTGGCCAAGGGGCACGGTTCAGTGGACGACGCGGTCGCGGCGATTAACGCAGCGCTTTCGGTATTTTAGCCAAGGTCGTTCCAATGACGCCGCGGGCAACGCGCTGGGTCACTGCATAAGGCAGGGCCCGGCGCAGGAAGAACTTCAGATAGGGCTCCAGCGCCGGCCGATAGTGTCCCCGGCCGCCGCGCAGATGCAGCGCCACTTCGCGCTCACCGGCCCGCTGGATCTGGTCCAGCAACGCGGTGTTCGGGTTGCCCGACAAGGTCAGCATGGCATCGGTGATCGAGCCCAGCGCGCGGACAGACACCGTGGCAAGCTGCATCTGCATGTGGCCGTTCTGGTCGACCTTGATGACGCCCTGATTGACGCCCCATCCGCTATTGTTCCGCTGCACTCGGACAGTGATGTCGCCGAACAGATCCTCGAATACCCCGCCCGAGCCCAAGTGCAGCGCGCCGCCGGCGTCGGATGACCCGATTTCCGAACCGAAGAACTCCTTGAGCAACCCGGAATTGATCGGCCACGTTCGGCCCGTCAGCTTGCTCGCCGGCCGGCGCCAGCCGGTGTTGTCGAACCAGTTGCTGTGGCCGGCGCCATAGGGCTGCCGATAGTTCTTGCGCTGCAGGTACTTGCGGGTGCGCGGGGCCCAGCGCGGCAGGCTGCCCAAGGACTCCTTCGGCGCATCCGCCCCCTTGGCCACGGTCGTCAGCGTGCCGACCAGTCCCCGCTGATTGCCCGGCGCGCCGATGACGTGCCGCCGGAAATCACCGGCCACGCGCGCCAGCTCGGCCCGGACATCGTTCTGGATCTGGTCACCCAGACGCACCTTGGCCTCGTCCCAAGTATTTTGGGCGAAGGCGATGGTGGCTTGCTCAATAATGGCGCGTCCCGTATCAGCAGACTCCTGCCGACGCTTCACAAGGCCTTTGCCGACAATGAAGCGGAGAACTACTGGTCTTTTTGGAGCTTGAGCCATGGCCTCGCCAATCCCTGCCATCTATAAGTCGATCGTCCGCGCGACCACCGACCTGATCGATCATCTGAACCAGCTCGGGCTATACCCCCAACCGGTGGGGTACCACAACTGGGAAGAGCGGACCCCTGAGAAGGACCTTCCGCGAACCACTCTGATCGGGATCGACGGTTTCGCTTTCAACGAAAATCAGGGCCGCTGGGTCATCCGATACGCACTGGCGATCTCCAGCTGGCGCGATGCCAATCTCCTGACCGAGACCGAGGTGATCGGTGCGATCCACGAACGGCTCGGCGAAGGAAACAAGGTCCAGATGTATGACCTGCAGACTGCCGAGGTCAATAACGAGCTGGTGGTGTCTGCTTTTGAGGCCCAGCCGATGGCCCAGTCCGAGCAGCGGAATTACCGCGTGATCGGGCTCGAACTGCTGCGCACCGGCACCTAGCCGGTGCTGTACGCGTCACCGGTGAAGGGATCGGTGGCCGGCGTTGCCAGGATGAACAGCGAGCCGGTGGGCGTTGCGTCGTAGACGGGGTTGACCGCCAGCAGGCCGTCATCGACGATCGCCGAGAGGGTTTCGGCGATCGCGCCCCACTCGATGTTCTGCCGCTTATACATGTTGGTGCCGCTGTCCTCCTGAACCGCGACACGGACAGCCATGGTCGGGATCAGGGAAAGCGCGGTCTGCGCTTCGATTGCCTCGCGGATCATCAGCATCACGGCAGGGTCGGTGACCGCGTCCATCAGCTCGGGGGTCACGGTGCTGCGGAAGAAGATGTAGCCCTTGACCAACGAGATGTCGCCGTCGGGCAGGTCATGAGGTTCGACCCCGAGCTTGGACCGCACGCCATCGTTCGATGCCCCGTAGGGCACACGAGCCTCGATCGTATAGCGCTGCTCGCCGTTCACGACCACGCCGCCGCTGGTATAGCTCCACTCAAAATCGCGGCTGGCGAACAGCGCGCCAGCCGGCAGCAGATTGTGGTCACTGGAAATTGACAGGTTCACAGACACGCTGCCGACAGGCACCGCAACGGTCCCGGCCGCGATCTCCTCACCCACGGTGCCCAGCAGGCGCCATGAGATGTTCCCGTCCGGCGCGCCGGACGAGAACAGAACGGGGATCGTCAGCGCAAGACCGTTGCGGATGATCATCAGGCCTTCTCCAGCAGCTTCGCTGCGAGCTTGTTGCGCACGAACTCGGTCTCGGGCGTCTCGGTCGGAGCGGTGCTGGAGTCGGTGAAGTGCTTGCCGGTCCACGGGTCCATCAGGATGAAGGGACCGGTCGTGTTCAGCGACAGGGTCTTGTCGATCGACGGGTCGGTGCCGGGCACGGCTTCCTTCGGATCGAGCCGGCCGGGGGCGTTGGCGACCAGCGGATCGACGGTCTCGGGGCCCTTCGCCTTGGCCGCGTCGAGGTCTTCGTCGGACGGATGGCTGGCGGTGTCGGGGTTCACGTTGGCAGTGGTCTGCGGCAGCGGCGTGCTGCCGTCGGCGCTCGGGGGCGAGCTGCGGGCGGGGGTGGGAGCGGGGGACTTGGCCATTCAGGGTCTCCTTCGGATGCAGGGTGGTAACGCTTCAGCAGGCAAAAGAAAAGGGAGGCATTTCTGCCTCCCTTCTCAATGTCGACCTTGGCGGGATCAGCTCGCGTCGAGGTTCAGGACGGACCGGGTATCGCCGAAGATCATGCGATAGCCGCGGTTGGTCGTCTTGACGTAGCGCACGCGCTGGTTGGTGATGGCCCGGGTGGACTCTTCGATGTCCGAGCCATTCTCGACCAGCTCCTCGATCGTCTCGGCGCGGATGAAGCCGATCAGCTTCCCTTCCGGCGCGGTCGAGCTGAGCGCGAAGTTCATGTTCAGCGGCAGGCGCGGGTTCTCGATCGCCACCTGCACGCCGGCACGCTGCAGCACGTCGATCTGGGGCAGGCCGGCGTTCGCCGTCGGGGTGGCGAACATGCGCAGCCACTCCAGATACATGTCCCAGTTGCCGACGATGGTGTCCATCGGCGTGCCGCGCTGCGCCCGGGTCACCATCCACTTCAGGAGGACTTCCCAGTTGATGCGACCGGCGGCGGTGGTCGGCTGACCAGCGGTCGGGAAGGTCGCGGCCAGATCACTGGCGTTCACCACCGGCGCCGCGCCGTGCGCCGCCGTGCCGTCGCCGTTGATCAGCATGGCGGTCGCCATGGCGGTCTGGCCGATCTCGACCTCGCGCTGCATGCGGCTGGCATACGGCGTGATCAGGTCCAGCGAGGCGCGACGCTCGAACTCGTAGGTGAACTCGATGCCGCCGCCGAACTTGTAGAACTTCACGCTCTTGTCGGACGTGCGCAGCGAGCGGACCGGGATCTCGGCGCCCTCGGCGATCACGCCGGTCTGCTGGTAGTCCTCGGCCTTGTCGTCGACCACGGTCGTGATCATCTCGATCGCGTTGATCGTGCGCGACTGCGACACGATGGCGCTCACGTTCTCGATCTGGTCCTGGCGGTACTTCCACTGCAGGATGTTGTCGATCACCGGCGGGAACAGCGCGCGCGTGCCCGGGTAGGTGTTGAACGTCTCGGCGGCGGCCTGCAGCAGGATGCCCTCGCTCATGTCCTCGCGGACCGGCAGGTCGAGATACGCCAGCGCGCACTCGTAGCCATCCATGCCGGTGCCGGCGAACTGCCCCTTGTTGGGGTCGATCGCCAGACGGAGGTAATCCTCCATCGACAGGTGGGCTTCCTTGGCCTTCTTGATGAGGTTCTCACCCGCGCGCAGCGAGCTGCCGTGGTTGCGATCCTCGGGCTTCAGGGCCGCCAGCGCCACTTCGGCGGGCTGGCGGTTCAGGCGGATGGACAGGAGATCAGTCATTGTTGTAAATCCCTCAGAGCTTCTCGACGACGACGTAATCGGCGCCCGTTTCGATCACGATCGTGTCGTTGGCCGTGCCGGCCTTCTTCACGAGGCCGTCGCCGGCACCCACGACGGAGTCGCCCAGCGCGATGGCGTGGCCAGTCGCGGCGGGCAGCTTCTCCTTGAACTTCCGCGCCACGGAGGCGGTGCGGACGCCCAGGACGGCGCGGTTCTCGGCGACGTAGATGCGGCCGAAGACGGCGTCGCCGTCGCCGGCCAGCTTCACGGTGCCGGCGGCGGTCTTGTCCTGCGTCACGGCCTTGCCCGCGGCGGCAGCCACGGCTTCATCGGTCGCGGCGACGCCGGAGAGCAGGTAGGTGAACGTGAAGATCCCGAGGGGGAAGCCGTGGGTCACGAGGCCGGCGGGGGTGTAAGCCATGAGTCTTGTCCTTCCGAATTACTTGTTGCGACGAGTGCCGTAGGCGCTCGCCGGCTTGAAGCTCAGCTTGGCTTCGCCATCCGCGCCGCCGGCCGGCGCAGCCTTCCCGCCCACGGGCAGGATCGAGGTCAGGTTCGCGGTCAGCTCGCTGATCTTCGTCTTCAGCTCGGCCACCGTCTTCAGACGGGCGTCACCTTCCAGCTTGGCCTCGCCCTTGGCGACCATCAGGTTGTCCAGCTGGTCATGCAGGAAGGCCACGGCCTCGTCGCGCTCGGTGGCGACCACCGCCTCCGGCCGCTGCAGGGCGGTGTCGCGCTCGGCGGTCAGGCTGGCGATGGTGTCGTTGGCGGTTGCCAGCTCCGTGCGGGCGGTGTCGCGCTCCGTGCGGGCGGTGTCGCGCTCGCCGGTCGCAGCGGTCAGCTGGGCCGTCAGCGAGCCCTTGTCCGCCGACAGGGTCGTCAGCTGGGCCGTGAGGGCGGTGATTGCGGTATCCGTCATGCTCGCGTCTTCCTTCTTTCCGATGGACGCCTGGACCACCAGCTCGTCCGTCTCAAAACCACTCGCCGCGAGGAGCTTCAGTCCTTCCGGGGCCAACTTGGATTGCGACTTACCAACAATCTTGGGTTTGTCAGCTGCACCGCGCGCAACCAAACTGGTTTCAACGAACTGAGCCAGCCCGACCATCTCGCCGTGGGCGCCGTTGACGCCAATCTTGTGGCCGTTGGCGCAGGTCTGATCCCAGATGTGCTCGCGCGAGACACCCAGACCGAAATAGTCCCAGCCGCACTCGGAACAGTTGAACTCGCGCGACATGAACGCGACCGAGACCTCGTCCAGCGTGCCGGCGTTCAGCTTCGCGATCAGCTGGGTCTCGGTCGGGTCGAGATAGAACAGGCCACGCATCGACAGCGCGCCGTCGTCGAAGTCCAGCGCAGCGTGGAACAGGCGGCCCTTCGGGGCGCCCAGCAGCTCGTGATCGGCCACCAGCGGCAGATGATTGCCACCATTGATGTTCTCGACCATTTCCTTGAGCGTGATCGGCTGAACGACCGCGTTCTCGAACAGCGCGCCGCGCTTGCCCGGCAGCGGCTTGGTGTTGAGCATGATCGTCTCGAACACGGCAAAGCCGGTCGGGTCGACGTCTTCACCGACTGCCGCCTTGATCATCGCCGCGAGGGCGGGGGTCATGTCCAGCTGCTTCATGGGTGTGCCTTATGTTGGAGAGGGGCGGCTCGGCAAGCGGTTGTAGAGCAACCTAACTCTCTTTTACTCCACATTGGTTTTTTGGATTTGACAGGGTAAAATTAGAAAAAGAGAGATGCTTACAAAGCGAGGGAGAGGGTGGTTCCATCCTCGTTCTGGAAGATCAGCTTGCTCGTCCGGCCGCGCGAGGACTGGTTGTTGCGCGCAACCCCGTTACCGCCCTCGCCCGAAAGCGAGCGGCCGAGGCTGTCGTCGTTCGGCGACACGGAGCTGGCATCCACCCCGGCAGTCGGCACCGGGTCGGCGAAGTTCGTGCCCGACAGCCGCGGCGCGCCGGGCAGTGGCGGCCGGCCGTACATCTCCATGTGGTATTCCTCGTCGGAGATCAGCCCGCGCGACAGGTCCTGCGCCAGCCGGCTGGCCTTCATCGTGCGTTGCGGCTCCAGTTCGAGGCTGGGGCGCAGCTCGACCGGCGGGAAGTAGACCTCAATCCGGCCGAGATAGCCGGTCAGGCGGGCGCCCAGCGTCAGCGCCTTGGTGAACAGGCCGGCGACCGATCGGTTCAGGGCATCGGCATTGAGGGCGAACAGGCGCGCCTCAGTCGAGGCCACCTGCCCGTTGTTGGCCTTGCCGACGACGGCCGGCATGACCTTCAGCGCGGCCTGGTTCTGGGCGTTCAGCACGTCGATCACACCTTGGATCTGGATGCCAGCCGACGGGTTCTTGTCATTGATGATCTTGGCGTCGATCGCGTTCGAGTGAACGAACGCATCCCCGGACCCGAGGTTGGCGATCGCCGCGCGGATCGAGTTCAGCTCGGCCTGCACGTACTGCCGGATCTTCTCCGGCTGGTTACGGAAGGACGGCGGCGCCGACTTCATGAGTACGTCTTCGAGCACCGCCACGTCGACCCGCGGGTAGCCCACGATCTTCATGATCCGGTACAGCTCGTTGATCACCAGCGTGCGGCTGGCGATCGTGTTGATCGCGGACACGAACGGCGAGTAGGTGTACTTGTTCAGCGGCGACTGATGGAAGTTCGACGTGAAGAACGTGGGGATGTTGAGATCGATCTCTTCGTTCGAGCCCGTCGGGATCTGCACCGGCCGGTAGACGCCGGCCGCCGTCTGGTTCCACGTCAGCGTGGCCGGATCGACCATACGCAGCTCGCTCGGGATGTAGGTCTTGTCCAGCACCAGCTCGCACGCGGTGCCACCGCGCAGCAGCATCATGTAGCGGTGATCGGTGCACAGGGCATCGACCGTGGGCTTGTCGCTGTAGCCCAGCGTGTAGTCGTTGGTGGTGGTCAGCAGAGCCAGCAGCTGCTGACCCAGCTTGATGCCTTCGACGTCGATCTCGTCGGACTCGTTGTAGGCCGTGACGATCGGATCCACCGAGCCGGCGACCGCGAGGAACGCGTTGATGGCGGCCGAGACGTCGGGGTCCATGTTCGCCAGCGTGGCGATCAGCTCGCGACTGTCGTTGGCCGTGCGCGTGGAATAGACGTCGGTCAGGTGGTCCCGATAGGTCGGGGCTGTCATTGTCGGCGTGTTGCGCACAAAGCCGGGGTTGGCCGCCCGGCCGCCCTTCTGGCCCCGGCCCTTGGGCAGGAGAACGGCGCCGAGCCCGTTGAGAATGCTGTCTGCCATTTATCCGAGCCTCGCGAGACGGTTCAGGCCGGTCATCTTGCCTGATCCATTGAAATTGAGCATGCCTTGTCCCGTACCGCCAAATGGGGCGGAAAGAAAAGTGGACGTTGTGGCCACCGTGGACATTTGCGTGCTGAACATGTGCTCGTTCACCCGGCGCGCGAGCAGGTTGAAGGCGATCGAGTGCATGTAGTGGTCATTGCCATCGGTCTTCTTCCACTCGGCCTTGACCGCTTCGACGCTGTCGCCCGGGCTGTCATCGCGCACCATGCTGGTCAGGTGCTGGATCAGCACATCGCGCTGGCCTTGATACCCTGAGAACACCATCTTGCGATGGCTGACCAGCGCCTGCACTCGGTCAAGGATCAGGCCGTTGGACGCGGAATAGTGGTTCAGGACGCGGGTGTCCGCTTCCATGACCGGCTGAAGGAGCTGGTTGCCGCGGTACTGGATCGGGATGATCAGCCCCGAGGTCATGTCGCGCAGCGCGTCCGCCTCGGTCGTGTAGGGGAAGCGGTCGATCGCGCCCTGCACGATGTTATAGATCTTGCACAGCTCTTCCACACGGCGCTGCAGGTGGCTGGCCGGCGTGGTGTCGAACAGGACGAAGATCGGAAAGCCGTCGGCGTCGTCGTAGCTGATCGTGATGTAGCAGGTCATGCCCACGTCGATGCCCATGTAGCAGGGGATGTCCGAGCTGACATTGGGGATCGCCGGCTGGCCCTTGTCGAGGCAGGCCTTGATGTCGGCTTCCTGCAGACGCGCGTGCGCGGCGTCGTATTCCTCGCCCAGCACCGTGTTGTAGAAGCCGCGCGTGAACGAGCGCTCCTGATACTGGGCCAGCTGGCTGAAGACATAGGCCGGCTTGATGACCGGGGTGGAGAACGGACGCACCCGGTAGCCGCGGAAGTTGGTGCGCGACGGGAAGGTCGCGACCCACTCACGCAGGTCCGGGTTGCCGAGGTCCATCCGCGCGCTGCAGCGCTCGCACCGCACATGGCAATCCTCAAGGTCGAGCATCGCGATCTGCTGCGCCGACAGGTCGGTGAAGTGCTCGACGTCGAACGGCAGGCTCTTGAGGTAGACGAACGCCGGGGTGAACTTGGGGATCTGGACGTGGCGGCACGCGGTGCAGCGCGCGGTGTACTCGCGCTGGTCGGTGAGCAGGAAGCTCTTGTGGATGCCGACGCCGGTGAAGGTCGGGGTCGAGAACTGCTGGACCATCCGCATGTCCGAGCCCTGCAGACGGGACTGGTACAGCGCCAAGATGTTCTCGGGGCTCAGGTCCACCTCGTCGTGGAAGACGAAGTCGGCCGAGGTATTGGTCGCGTCGCCCTCCGTGCAGCCGGAGATGTAGCCGAAGCTGTCGCGGATCTGGACCTGGCTCTGCGATCGGGTCGGCTTGATGGCCGCCGGCGGGTTGAACACCGCATCCGCTTCGAGGATCGGCTTGATGCGCCCATTATAGGTGCGCGTCTGCATATCCTTGTTCGGAAACGAGAAAATGCCGTTCAGCGAGCTGGATCGGGTCAGGATCGCAAGATATTTGCGGATCTGGACCTCGGTCAGGCCGATCTGGGAGCACTTGATGGTGGTCAGATTTGGGTGCATGTCGTCCGCGATCGCCCGCTGGAAGGGGTGGCGATCGTAATTGAACGGACGCTTCTTGAGGGTGGTGTTCGCAGTGATCCAGTCGGCCATCGACATCGACGCATTTGCGTCGCCGAAGCGCAGCTTTACGGCACTGTAGAGTTCGTCGAACATGCCCGGCGTGTGACCTAGTGTCGCGACTAGATCAAATGGTTGTCCGGCAACCGCCGGGTTCGTTTTACCCGGTCAAACGCCAAAAACGCGATTGCGTACGCGCGGAATAGGCTTAGTTCGGGGTTCATGAGCAAGTTTCCACCCCTCCGCATGGCCGTTTTGAGCGGTCTGATCGAGATCAAGGACAATCTGGCCGGCCTCGACGCCGACGATTGTCCTTATGACGAGGAGACCAAGAAGGTCATTCGCGACCTCCTTGAGCCCAAGATCGTTGAAAAAGTCGTCGAAAAGGAGGTGCAGGTGGAGGCGAAAGCCGGCCGCGGCCGGCCCACCAAGGACGTGAAGCTGTCCGCCGAGGACCAGCAGATGGTTCTCGACGAGATCAAGAAGACCGTCGAGGACCTGAACAAGATGGGTGGCGACGAGGACACGACGCTGGACACCGGCGCGCGCATCCAGATCGCCAAGACCAAGGGCTCGCTGCTGGAGCAGCTGCTCAAGATGATGGAACGGCACACCACCGTCCAGAAAATGGAACATTTCAAGGAAGAAGTCATCCGCATCCTCGACGATCTTGTCGGCGAGGCCGAGCGTGAACTTTTCCTGCGTCGCATCGAACCGCTGAGGTAACAAAATGACGATTTTCCGCGATTTCGCCCCGCATTACTGGAATGCGGGCCTTCCAGTCATGCCCCTGAAGCGCTGGAACTCGCCCGGCAAGGGCGCCGGCAAGGCCCCGATCCTGTCGGAATGGACCCAGTATGGCGAGCACATGCCGTCCGAGGCCATCCGCCAGATGTGGCTGCAGAGCTATCCCGACAGCAACATCGGCCTGCCCTTCGGCGTGGCGTCCGGCCTGTGCGCGATCGACATCGACACCGAAGATCAGGAGCAGATCGAGGCCCTGCTGGGCGCGCTGCCGCCGACGCCGTGGACCCGCATCGGCCAGAAGGGCATGGGCCTGATCTACCGCTGGCAGGGTCAGCCCAACTTCAAGCTGCGTGACGGCGACAATGCCTCGATCGTCGAGTTCCTGGGCAAGGGTAACCAGATGGTGCTGCCGCCCTCGATCCACCCCAAGACCGAGAAGCCGTATGTGGCGAACAGCAACCTGTGGGAGGTGCTCGACCGCGTCGTGCCGCTGCCGCTGGACATCGAGGCCGTCCTGCGCCGCGCGCTGGGCAACGTCGCCGGCCTGACGATCGCCCAGACCGGCCGGTCGGGGCCGATGGACGTCGTGCCGCAGGGCGAGCGCGACATCCAGATGGTCCGGCACGCCGGTTATCTGGCGCGCGTGGTGCGCGGCATCGACAAGAACGAGCGGTTCACGCTGGCCGAGGCCATGAAGCACATGGCCCACTGGGTCGAGAACTTCACCGCGCACACGGCCGGCGATGACATGGAGCCCGACAAGGGCGTGGCCAAGCTGGTCGAGTTCCTGCTCAAGGACGTCGAGGGTGGGTTCACGCTGCCAAACGGCTGGGACGCCGGCCTGACCGACGAGCAGCGCGAGCACCCCGCCATCGCCGCCATGATCGAGAAGAACCAGATCCAGCGCTGGGACATCGACAAGGCGCGCGACTGGCTGGAGGCGCAGGTCGCGATCGACCCGGGCAACGACAATCGCAAGATGCTGCTGGTCGACGAGCTGATCGAGAACCTCGCGAAGGACGAGAACTTCCCCGAGAGCCACTTCTCCATGCGCGTGGTCAAGATCATCAACGACACGACCGGCATGGGCCTGCCCAAGGCCGACCTCAAGGCCGCATTCAAGGCGGCGCGCCGCGGCGACGACGAAGTCGCCGAGGACCACGAGGCGATCGCGCGACAGGTGCTGGAGCAGATGAACCGCGGTGGCGAGCTGCGGTTCGATCAGGGCGTGTTCTGGCAGTGGAACGGCTCATGTTTCGAGGGCAAGCACGAGGACGACGTCTACATGGAGATCGCGGAGAAGATCAAGGGCAACCCCCTTGCCCGCCGGCACAACGACTACGTCTCGATCAGCAAGACCATGGCCAAGGCATGCCGGGCGCCGCTGGCGCAGGAGCTGGAGGACGGCATCAACTTCGCCAACGGCTTCCTCGATACCGATCTGCAGCTGCACGACCACTCGCCGAAGTACGGCAAGACGTTCACCATGCCGTTCAACTATGTGCCGGAGCGCGCCGCCGAGGCGCACAAATGGCTGGAATATCTTGAGCGCTCGTGGGGCGACGACGAGGACTATGTCGAGAAGGTCATGGCCCTGCAGGAGGCGTTCGCCGCGACCATGTTCGGCATCGCGACGAAGTTCCAGCGGGCGTTCCTGCTGCACGGCAAGGCCGGCACCGGCAAGACGCAGGCGCTGGAGGTGCTGCGCGCCATGATGCCGCCGGCCGCCCAGTCCTCGATCCCGCCGACGCTGTGGTCGGAGCGGTTCCAGCTGGCACCGATGGTCGGCAAGACCCTGAACATCTGCGGCGAGCTGCCGGAAGAGGCCACGATCGATGGCCGGGCCTTCAAGGAAATCGTCGAGGGCACGCGCCAGAACACCGAGTTCAAGGGCATGGCCATCTTCGACTTCAAGCCGCTGGCCGCGCAGTGGTTCGGATCCAACTTCCTGCCGCGCTCGCGCGACACGTCGCGCGGGTTCGCCCGGCGCTGGCTGATCTTCGATTTCCACCGCGTGGTGCCCGGCGCGGAGAAGGTCGTGGACTTCTACAAGGTCCTGATCGCGGAAGAGCGCGAGGCGATCGCCGCGTGGGCGGTGCAGGGTCTGAAGCGGCTGCTGGTCCAGAAGGACTACACACAGCCGGCCTCCCACCATGCCCGGCTCAATCAGGTCGTCCGTGCCAACAACTCGGTCGCGGCCTTCCTGCAGTCGTCCGACAAGGTCCGGCCGAACCCCGATGCCACGGCCGACGTCCGCAACGTGTTCGATCAATATGTCGAGTACATGCGCAATGTCAGCCGCGGGTTCTCGGTCTCGTATGAACGCTTCACCCAGATGCTGGAAGAGCTGGGGCACGACATCGCCCCCTATCAGGACGGCGTGGGCGTGACCCAGTTCGAGGCCAAGGGGCTGGAGCTGCGGCAGGTGCTGCTCCCGCAGAAGCGCTAGTCCGTAGTTAAGTTATATAACTGAAAAATCGCGAAAAATATACAGAGGGTGGGTGGGGTATGATTGCACTTTATCGCCCCATTTTACGGATAGAAAGCGTGTTACCCTTCACCCCCACCTTTCCTGGTCGATCCCTACATGTATGCAAAGGGGGCCGAAGCGGAGGACGCCGAGGCAGACCCCCAAGGCGTCGCTTTGGGGGGCGGGGGAGCTATGCCCTTCGCCCCTAGTGGTCGGTTCAACTTGGGAATATTCCCACAAGCAAGGGTTAGACACATGACTGTTACCATCGCTTCCGTTGCCGCTTCCGTTGCGGCCGATATCAAGGCCTTCCGTTCCTCCGCTGTCACCGCGGAAAACAAGGGCGATGTTTCTGCCCGTTCGTTCATCGCTTCGCTTCTGTCCGGCCAGTGGACGGAAGAGCTAGCCGTGTCCGGTATCATCCACGCCTTCGGCAATCCCAAGAGCCCCAAGAGCAACAAGCCGGTGCAGAAGCTGTCCGGTTTGCGTGACTTCACCGGCGGCGATGCGGTTCGCAAGATGGCCGAAACGTCCTTCCGTATCATCAAGAATGTGGATGCGGACAAGGCGCGCGAAGTGGAAGGGCAGGACGGCAATCCCGTCACCATCGGCGATGGCACCATCCGCAAGCTGGTAACGGCATTCGTCCTGTCCGCTTCCGATGCGCCCAAGAGCCTGCGGGCGCTGGACAATGCCGTGCGGGATGCGCTGAAGGCCTTTGCCAAGGCGCAAGCGGAAGCGGAAGGCGCTGACAATGCCGATGCGGAAGCGGAAACGACGGCAGAAGCCAATGCGCCCGCCCCGTTCGATGTGGCCGATGCGCTGGCCAAGCTGGCTGTCTATGCCGCTTCCATGGATATGGACGGGGCAATGATCTACACCGATGCGTTCAACGCCGTGGCAGAAGCATGGGACAACCGTATCGCCGCGCTGAATGCGGATGCGGAAGCCGCCCCGATGGCGGAAGCCGCCTAATCCGCCCCCCCTATCTGGCAGATTGGGAATATTCCCAATCTGCCAGCTTTTCCCACACGCCCGCCAGGGCGTGGCCGGAGCCGTGTGCCCGGCGGGCGTGTGGGAAAAGTGGGAATATTCCCAGTTTCTTGAAAGGCAAGGCAGATGCGGCCGATCCATGGTGCAGCCCCCGGCGTTTCCGCCGCGGATCATTTCACGGCAATGCGGGACAATCCTGCCTTGGCGCGGCCCGCGAACCCTTCCGAAGCCGTGGCCGTGGCGGATTTGCACGCCCCCATGCCCCCGTCCCGCGCGCTCCTGAAGCGCATCAAGCGCAACGGCCAAGGCCTTGTGCCCCCGCCCCGCGCCTATCCGCCCGCTTCCGCGGAAGTCCGGCATTTCATCGACGTGCAGCGGGAGTTTCACAAGAAAGTCATCGCGGATTTGGGCGGATCGCGCACGATCGTGGGCTCCAATGAGGAACGGCGCGTGGTGCAGCGAGAGCCGGGCCACACGGCGCCCCCGCCTGCCCCCGTCGATTGCCCCAAGGCCGCGGCGGCCAAGCGCCGCGCCCATGAAGAAGCCATCTTGGAAGCGGCGCGCCGCATCATGGAAAAGAGGAACGCACAATGAGCATCATCTGGAATGTAGACCGGGCGCGCCCGGTTCGCGAGCCCATGCCCTACCGCGAAGCCGTCCGCATTGCGGACGAGCTGGAACAGCGCACGGGGATGCACTACACCATTCTCTGAATTGGGAATATTCCCACTTTTTGAGGTCCAATATGGTTCCATATCATTGCGATGCGCTTCTACCCGTAGCCAACAGGTATGCGAGCCAGAAGTTTCGCCGGCTCGCGCGCGGGTTCAGCATCGCCCGCATGGACTATGGCGACGCCTGCGAGCTGGTCGCGTTTCTGGAGCTGGTGCCATTCCGGTTTGCGCGATGGATATTTGCGTGGCCGAAAGGTTTCCAGCCCCATGTGGACCGGCTTCAGGCCGCGTTTCGCGAATATGGCGAGGTCGTGGCCATGGTGGAAGCCAATTCGGTTCGCGTTGATCGCGAGACGGGTCTGGCCGTGCTCAAGGCCATGCAGGACGGCGGCTGGGAGGGTGGGGGCGTGCCTAATGTGGTGCGCCTCGCGCTTCTGGATATGCGGGATGCCGGCATGAGCCGCCCCGCCATTGCCGACGCGCTGGGCGTGACGATCGACCAGCTCCGCCGCATGGACGGGTCGCGCCGCCGTGCCGCTCGTGCTCGGGTGCCGCTGACAGGGCTGATCGCTTTTTAGCGTTTGACCGGGTCAAATCCGGGAGGGTGACCACTCGCTTCTGTGGCGAGTCACTTTTTCCCGTTTGACCCGGTCACTTTTCTATATAATATATAATTTTCATTCATTTTTCTATAAAATGTAATGAATGAAAATATATAGATATAGAAAAGGTACCCGGTCAAACGAGAAAAAACGAAACGCTTCCAGCCGGAGTGGGCCGCCCTCGCGCAACCACGACCCCGCCAGGTCTACGTCCACACCCTCGCGCACACCCTCGCGCACACCCTCGCGCACCTCCGTCACAAGGACCATGCCATGCCCGTCATCTGCAAGGATCAGACCCACACGCACGACCGCTGGCTCGTGCAGGTCAAGCATCAGGTTTCGACGTGGAGCCACAGCTGGTACTTCCACACCTTCCATGACCTGCGCGCCAGCCCGGTTCTGCAGGAACGCTGGCCGGCTGGCAAGATCGGCGAGTTCAACACGTTCAATGCCGAGCTGGTGGTGCAGTGCCTCATGGAAGAGCCCAAGCCGTGGCCCAGCTGGGAGCCGGGCCTGCTCAACGACCAGCTCGCATGGGCCCCGGAAAACTACGAGGTCGCCCTCGAATACGCCCGGCGCCTGCGCATGTACGGTCGCTTCGCCCATGACCTCACCAAGCCGCTGACGGTGCGCCTCGTACGCGACCAGCTGGCTCACCTCGTGGAGGAATATCCGCTGTGATCACCAACCACCCCGTCCGCCAAGCCCTGCTCGACCTCGCTACGGTCGGCATCATCACCGACCACGGCCAGCGCAGCTGGGCGTCCATCACGTTCAAGGGCGAGCGCCACACGCTCATCCTGCGCTTCGACGGCGAGCACGACATCGCCAAGGGCGAGGTTTTCATCGCCTACCTTCCCGAGGCCGATCTGAACATCAAGGGCTACCTCGTGGCGGATGCCGCAGTGGCCGAGGTCGACCACACGCTCAACACCATGAGCGTCAAGGTCGAACTGCTCCTGTTGGAGGACTGACATGTACCTGCACCAAGCCCGCGAGCTGGCCCAGCTGCTGCTGGAAGCCGACCGCCTGCATGTGGCCGCCGCGGCCGACACCCGCCACGCCCACACCTACCGCCTTGCCAAGGCGACTATCATCACCCGGATCATGGAGCTGACGTCGTGAAGTTCTACGGCTACGCTGCCATCTTCCACCACGAGGACAAGGCCGGCGACATCCTGCTGCCCGGCTGCCTCAAGCTGCCGCCCGTGATCCCGCTGTACTACCAGCACCGACCGCACCAGATCTGCGGCGAGATCACCCACACCATCGTCGACAGCTATGGCCTGTTCGTGCAGGGCGAAACCAGTCGCCACATCAATCCCGACATCACCGGCCTATCGTTCGGCTACTGGGCCCGCCACTTCAAGCCGCGGCCCGCCGGCCGCTATCTCCAGACGGTTGACCTGTTCGAGGTCAGCATCGTCACCCACCCCCTCAACGAAAGGGCCCGCCTGAAATGGTTATCCTCAACGCCCTCGTGCTCTTCCTCTGCGCGATCCTCACCGTCGTCGCCCTCACCGCTGCTGCAGTGGGCTTTGCAGTCATCTTCGCCCTGCTGACCCTCATCATGATCGGCGAGCTGGGCGACGCCATCACCAAGGAGATTATCGCATGACCATCACCGCCGACACCGACCCCGCCACCCTCATGCTGGAGGGCCGCCCCGAAGTGAAGATCGTCGCACTGGGCAGCATCAACCGCCGTGACGTCTGCTACGTCTACGCCGAGCGCTTCAACGACGCCGACGAGTGGGCCGGCGGCACCATGCACCTCGTCGGCAAGCACCCCACGTCCCGCCTCAGCCAAGACACCCACCAGAACGTGTCCGTCGACCCCAAGACCGGCCGCTGCGCGTGGGGCCGCATCGTGCCGCGCCGCGTGCTCGACCCGGCCCTGCCGATCGTGGACGGCAACGGTCGCCTGCGCGAGGTCGTGGGCATCTACATGCCGGTCAACCCCGACGAGGCCCCGATCGTCCACATCGCCCAGCGCGATCCCGCCCGGAACCCGCTGCAGGTCTCGTGCGCCACGGGCCGGACGCTGAACGGTCTCCTGAACTTCCGCAACCAGATCACGACCACCCACGACCACGTCCTGCACGGGTCCACCGTGCGAGCCACGGTCGTGGACGGCAAGCTCACCAACGTGGAGATCATCGCATGATCCACCTCGACCTGACCACCGACCTCGCCAAGGTCGACCCCGACAAGCTGGGCCGCGCCTGCCGCTACACGGCGCCCTGCGCGATCGGCATCATGATGTCCGAGGAGGACCGCCTGGTCCTGAAGGACAACCACGTCAACGGCACGGTCTTCGCCAGCCGGGAGGTGCAGAAGCTGGTCTCGGTGCCCGAGGATCAGCTGGCCGACTTCAACCACCTGCAGGGTGCCTTCGACAACGACACCAACAACAAGGACCGCACCCTGTCCCTCACCCGGGCCGCGCTGGCCGACCTCAAGGAGAAGTACGCATGACCCGCCTGATCCTCGCCCTCATCTTCGGCATCCCGACCAGCCTGCTGCGCGGGCTGGTCCTGTCCTACCTGCTCGACTGGTTCTTCAACCTCCAGTTCAGCGTCGTCCAGTGCATCGCCGTCAGCCTGATCGCCACGATGCTGACCTACGACGCCTCGATCCAGCGCGACAAGACCGAGCTGCTGACCACCGTGCTGCTGAGCGTGTTCCTGAGCCTGCTGTTCTGGGGCGTCGGCTTCGCATGGAGCTTCGCCCTGTGATCTACGTCCGCTCCGCCGACCCGGGCCATGTCCGGGTCTCCATCCGCCCGGGCTATCCGGGCACCCGCATCACCGTCGCCGCCCTGATCATCGGGGCGGCCAAGAGGGGCGCACCGCGATGACCTTCACCGATATGCTGCTCGCCTTCGTCCTCGGCGTCCTCGCCATGGCGGCGGTCGTCGCCGTGGCCCTCGTCATCGTGTTCCTGATCGTCGCGAGCGAGGACTGGCTGCCGCGCCTGCCCGACTGGGTCTACCACTGGCGCGACAAGATCTGGGAATGGATCTCCATCACCTTCTGCGTCGTCATGCTGGGCTTCATGGCCTTCGCCTTCGGCGCCGGCATTCTGGACTGGTGGAGGTCTTGACGTTCTTCGTCATCTGCTTCATCTTGTTCCTCGGCCTCGCGGCCTACGAGGACATCCGCTACCCCAACTAGGAGCCATGACGTGCTCGTTATCCCCGACCTGATCCTTTACGGCAGTCTCGTCCTGTCCGCCGGTGGCGGCACCTTCTTCGTCATGAAGCGTCGCAAGGCCAAGGCCGCCATCCCGAGCCCGATCGACCTGCTCGCCGGCATGGCCGTGCAGAAGCTGCTGGTCGAGCTGCCGGCGCGGCGTCCGCACCGCCACGGCGGTTTCTACGACCATTTCGAGGTCGAGCTGAAGAGCTGGCAGATCAAGCTGATCTGGAGGGACGACCACGGCTTCGAGTTCAGGTATCTCGAACACAAGGGCAAGAACGTCGCCCTGACCCCGGCGGCCCGGGCCCAGCTCGAAGCCGGCCTCCGCCAGTACGAGACCCTGCGCAAGGCGCGCGAGGAGGCGGACAAGCGGGCCGCCGACGAGCACAGCGCCCTCGACATCATCGGAGAAATCATGTCATGACCTCGCTCGAACAGGTCCGCGCCCTCCTCGCCGATCCGGCCAGCTGGACGCGGCATCAGTATGCCCGCGACGCCACCGGGCGCACTGCCCGCCCCACCGACGCCGGCGCCACCTGCTTCTGTCTCGAAGGCGCCTTCATGCAGGTCGGCGGCCACGGCTTCACCATCGCTGCCGACGACCCTGGCCGCCTCATGCTGCGCCGGGTGCTCGGGCAGAGCCTGCCGATGTTCAACGACGATCCCGACACCACCCACGCCGACGTCCTGCGAGCGCTGGACAAGGCCATCGAACTGGAGAAGATCCATGCCTGATTTCAAGAACGGCGACCGTGTCCGCTTCACCGGCAAGCACCCTTGCGGGCTCTTCCGCCGCGACAGCCGGATCGGTCGCCTCGGCACGGTGACCAACGCCGCTGACCCGAACAACATTCGGGTTCGGTGGGATGACCGAGAGCAGGACTCGGGCCACTACCGGGAAAACCTCGAACTGGTCGCCGTGGCCCTCGACCTGACCAAGCCGCTGCGCCTGACCGTGGAGGGCATGGCCGACGAGGGCCCCTGCACCATCCTCGCCGAGCTGAAGGATGGTGGCTTCATCATCGACGGGCCGCGCCACGGCCGGACGGCTTCGTGGGTCATCTTCGATCGCTACGGCAAGTTCGTCAGCAGCGGAGATCGGACCGGCTTCGGCCTCACCGTGGTGCAGGGCCCGGTCGTGCATGTCATCGGCGACACGCTGGCCAGCTGCGGCGAAGGCGTCAACGTGACGATCGTCGATGGCGTGGTCACCAAGGTGGAGCTGGTCAAGTGACCAAGCCTGACGGCTTCATCAACCCCGGCCTGTCCGCCCCTGAAATCCGCGGCTACGTCACCCGCAACCCGCAGCAGCTGGCGCCCGGCCTGTTCGTGGTCGAGGCGCAGCAGGGCAAGACCGGCAAGGGCCGCGTCTGGCGCCCGGCGCTGGTCAAGGACGGGATCCACGCCGGCCATGTCCGTCCGGCGCAGAGCAAGTATCGACAGGGCATGTGGCACGCCACCCTGCGGAGCAGCGGAACCTACATGGAGGGCTTCTTCCACACCGAGGCCGCGGCGACCCAGTTCCTCGTCGGCGCCGCGCGGTTCCTGCCATGACCTTCCACCCCGGCGACCGCGTCCGCCTGACGCAGGGCTCCCTCGGCCGCAACGTCAACGCCGGCGCCGAGGGCGTCGTCACCTTCGTACCCGCCCGCGGTCCTTGGGTCGGTGTCAAGTTCGACGCCGACCCGCTGGAACGCACCCCTTCACCTCGCAGACTGGAGAAGATCATGAGCTTCAAGAAAGGCGACCGCGTCCGCTACACCGGCGCGCACATGCCCGGCTTGGCCGCCCCGTCGACCATCGGCATGCTCGGCACCGTCGAGCGCGCCGAGAGCCACCCCATCATTCAATGGGACGGCCCCGGGGTCACACCCGGCAATGCCGTCTTCCCTGGCAACATCGAACTCGTGGAGAATACCAACATGATCGACGTCACCAAGCCGCTGCAGATTTCCGGCACCAGGGGCTATGCCGGCTCGGTCCTGTTCGTGACCGAGACCAGTGATGGCCACATCCTCGTGGACACCAGCAAGCTCGACACCAACAGCGACTGGATGATCTTCGACAAGACCGGCGCGATGGTGCGCTGCCAGTCCCAGCACCCGTCGGCGAGCACGCTGAGGCTGCGCAACAAGCCCGAGGTCAAGACGATCTACAATCTCGTTTTTCCCGACGGCAGCGCCCGCAGTCAGCCGGGTCTGGCAACCCTTGGCGAAGCCCGTGCCCAGCGCGAGCGCATGTCCAGCAACCCGGAGATCCTCGCCGTTACCACCGAGAACGGCAAGATCACCAAGATCGAGCATATCCAGTGACCCCTCCCGCCACCAACCCCTATCGCCACGCCGCCAAGGCGAAGCAGCACTGGGCCAATCCGCAGGAGCTGCGCCCCGGCATCTGGCTCATTGAGCAGAAATCAGGGCCGAAGGCTACCACCATCGACGTCATAATCGTGCGCTACGATCAGGCGGCCAACTACTGGTATGAGCTGGGCGACGTCGGCCGGCCCCGCTACGGCGTCTCCACCCTGAACTTCCATGTCGACTTCGCTCACACATGGAAGATCACCAGCACCAATCAGGGCGAGCTGATCCAGCAGCTCGTGGCCCTCGTCAAGGATCATTTCTGATGAACCGGCAAATCTTCCTGCCGCCGCTGGACAGCCGGTGGCGGCTCGCCGCCGACTGGACCCCGCCCGAGGCCTTTCACAAGGACCACGACAACACCGAGAGCCTGTGGGGCTACGCCCGATATGGCCAGATCGACGCTTGGAAGAAGGCAACCGGGCGCGACACCGGCCCCGGGTCTGACTGGGTGCCAGATTACCACGCATGGTGGGCCGCCGAGGTCGAGCGCCTTGGCGTGCCGGTGTTCCTGAGCGGCACGGTCCTGCAGATCGAGCGCTATCACGTCAGCCGGTCCGGCGAGAACCAGATCACCTGCAAGATCCTCGCCTCGCCGAATATGCGTCTCCACCCCAAGAAGCTGAAAGGACAAATGCGCGGCGCCGGCCGTATCTACTTCACCCTCGACCAATTCAACACCCTCCCCGAACTGGAGCAAGCCGATGACATTCAAGACCTTCGCTGAAGCCGTCCACGCCCGCTATGTCGAGATGTCGACCCGCGAGCTGTTCGTGGTCGATACGATCGATCTGTTCGAGACCTACCTGAACGCCTTTCCCGAGGGGACCAACCCGGTCTTTCGGGTGCGGACCGAGCACGACTGCAACTGCTGCAAGAACTTCATCCGCCGGCTGGGCAATGTCGTGGCGATCGCCGACGATGGCACCCGCATGACGGTGTGGGACATGCCGGCGGACGGGCCCTACGAGATGGTCCGGCGCGTGCTGAAGGGTATCGTCCGTCAGGCGCCCATCGTGTCCGTGTTCCGCTCGAAGGAGCGCCAATACGGCCAAGAGTTCAACTTCGACACGGACACCGGCCAGCGCTGGAACCATTTCTACGGCAAGGTGGCCGATCGCCACTTCTCGACCACGCCCGACAAGGCCAAGGGCGACCGCAACACCACCGCGCAGGTGATGCGCCGCGGCCTGACCGAGATCGCTCCGGCCGACATCGAGACGGTGCTCGACCTGATCGAGGCCAAGGCGCTGTACCGGGGCGAGGAACATGTCGCTTCGATCAAGGCGTTCCAGAAGCTGCAGCGCGAATGCACCGGCGACAACTTCATCTGGCAGAACCTCGACAACCCGGCCGCGCGCTTCCGCAACACCGTCATCGGCACGCTGCTGACCGACCTCGCCGACGGCGTCGAGCTGGAGAAGGCCGTCAAGAAGTTCGAGGCCAAGGTGGCGCCGGAGAACTACAAGCGCCCGACGGCGCTGATCACGCCCAAGATGATCGAGCAGGCGGTGGCCACGCTCGAAGAGCTGGGCCTGTCCGACGCCGTGCAGCGTCGCTACGCCGTGATCGAGGACGTGTCCGTGAACGATGTGCTGTTCGTGGACAATGAGGTGCGCAGCAAGATGAAGGGCGGCCTGACCGACCTGCTGATGGGCTCAGCCAAGGTGAAGCGGCCGGTCGCGTCCGGTGACGCGACACCGATCGGCATCGCCCGCTTCATGGCCCTGCAGCCCAAGCAGATCGAGCTGGTGCTGGACAACCGCCAGCTGTCCAACTTCGTCAGCCTGACTGCCGGCGAGCCGGGCCTGTTCAAGTGGAACAACGGCTTCGCGTGGATGTACGACGGCGAGCTGGCCGATACCGGGCTGCGGCAGCGGGTGGCCGAGGCCGGCGGCCGGGTCGATGGGCCGTTCCGCTTCACCCACTCGTGGAACCACGAGGGGCGCGAGAACCAGAGCCTGATGGACCTGCACGTCTACTTCCCCAGCATGCCGGCGCCGGTGCAGGGCCATCAGTCTTCGCCGGGCGGCCGACACCCTCGCAATGCCCAGCGTATCGGTTGGGACTACCGCAGTGACCCCGTCACCGGCGGCAAGCAGGATGTCGATTATACCAACCCGGCGCCCCCGGGCTATGTACCGATCGAGAACATCGCCTTTCCCGACGTGAAGCGGATGCCCGAGGGCACCTACAACTGCTACGTCCATAACTGGTCGCGCCGTGGCACGAACCGAGGCGGCTTCAAGGCCGAGATCGAGATCAACGGCGTGGTCTATCAGTACGACTACCCGAAGGATCTGAAGCAGCACGAGTGGGTCCATGTCGCGGCGGTCACGCTCAAGAATGGCCAGTTCACGATCGAGCACAAGATCAAGTCGATGAACGAGCCGACCGACAAGTGGGGCGTCAAGACCCTGACCCCGGTCCGCGTCGACACGATCATGCTCTCGCCCAACTTCTGGGAGGGCGCGGGCGGCGTCGGGAACAAGCACTGGTTCTTTATGCTTGACGGCTGTAAGAACCCGGAGCAGACGCGTGGCTTCGTCAACGAGTTCCTGCGCGGGTCGCTCGACCCGCACCGGAAGGTCTTCGAGGTGCTGTCCTCCAAGACCAAGTGCCCGCCGTCGGACCGCCAGCTGTCCGGTGTCGGTTTTTCGTCAACCCGCGGCGACAAGGTGATCGCTATCGCCGATGGCCGCATGTATGAGGTGGAGTTCTGACATGATCAATCTCTTCGAGATCGCCGCACGCAAGAAGTTCCGGTTCGCCTCGCCGAAGGGCGTGCTGACCACCGAGCAGCTGTTCGACCTGCCGCTGACCAGCGCGGCCGGCCGGGCCAATCTGAATGACATCGCCATCGGCATCAGCGACGAGCTGGAGAAGACGAGCACGCGATCCTTCGTGACCAATGCGGCGTCCACGCCGCAGCGTCAGCTGCTCTCGTATATGCTCGACGTGCTGAAGGCAGTGATCGCCATCAAGGAAGGAGAGAACGCCGCGCTGGCGGCTTCGGCGGAACGCCGTCGCAAGCGCGACAAGGTGCTGGAGGCGCTGGATGCGGCCGAGGGCCGCGAGCTGGGCAGCAAGTCGGTCGCCGACCTGCGGGCCGAGCTGGCGGCGCTGGACGACTGACGTGTACGATTTCCGTCGTGAGCCCACCCCTTTCGGGTGGGCTTACATTCCAATCTTGAGAAGGACAATGACCATGAAGAACTTCAAGACATTGGTTGCCGACGCCGTCGCCAAGCTGCTGAAGCCGCTGGATGCCGACGCCGTGAAGGAGCAGGCCATCCGCCGGCTGGGCGTCGCCGCCGAGCTGGTGCGGCTGGGTGAGGCCGACAAGAAGAAGGCCAAGACCGAGCTGAAGAACCTGCAGGTGATCGACGACGAGTACGAGGTCGGCACCGAAGTCGTGTTCGATAGCGACCGCTATCGCCTGATCGCCACGACCAAGGCGCCGTCGAGCCGGCTGGATGCGACCAAGCTGACCGCCGCGCTGGGCAACGAGGGTCTGTCGCAGGCGATGCAGCGCCGCATCATCGCCGCGGCGACGGTCGAAAACAAGGCCGCGACATCTTTCGCCGTCGAGTCCAAGTAGAACCAATCTGGTGAGCCGGCCGCGGCCGGTTCACCAAACCGGAGAATGGCATGACCATCAACCACCGTCCCCTCCACGAAATCGTTGCCGACCGCCGCGCGGCGCACGCGGCGCTCAAGATGGCGCAGGAAACTGCCGCCAAGTTTGACGCGGAGCTGCGCGCGCTGCAGGCTGCGCTGCGATCCGAACTCAATCAGAGGAGCAGCTGATGTCCTTGGAACTTATCCAGCAGGCGATCGAGAACGGCAACACGCTCAACTTCATCTATGATGGCAAGATCCGCGTCGTCGAGCCCCATGCGCTGGGCACGTCCGTCAAGGACGACAGCCATGTGCTGCGCGCCTTCCAGGTCGCCGGCGTCGCCAGCCGGCCGCTGCCGCAGTGGACGCTGTTCACCGTCGACAAGATCCAGAACCTGACCATCGGGCGCGAGCCGGCCGCCAGTCCGCGACCCGGCTATTCGATGGGCGACAAGCAGATGCGGCGGATCATTGCGGAGCTGAAGGTATGAAGCCCAACGCGCACCGCCTGCTGCGGCACATGATCGTGGATCCGGTTCATATCCCGGTGATCCGGTCCAATTTCATCGATCGCGATTTCGACGACTTCGGCCCGGGCGCGCTCACCGGCGAGGGTCTCGACCATGTCTATGCCGATCCGTTCCAGTTCGAGGACCGTCGGCTGCTGCACGAAGGAGCAATGCTATGATCTTGCTTTACATGTGGGCGATCTTCATCGTGACAACGACGGCGTGGCCGTTGCTGCGCCGGCAGGGCTGGCGCGAGGCCCAGTACAATTTCGAGTGGGCGACGTGGGGTGCTCCGCTTCTGCTGCTCGTCAGTGTGATGGGCTTGTGGGTGGAGACCTTCGCGCTACTGAGCGCCGGGCTGGCTCGGTTGAGCCAGCTGACGGACGAGGCAATGGAGCGGGCCGGCACCCTGCTGGATCGTCTGTTCTTCTGGCACGACAAGAAGTGAAACTCTATGCCACGACGATGGCCTGTGGCCACGTCGAGGACGTGAACCTGCTCGTGCATCAGGCCGACGAGCCGGGCATGTGCATGACCTGCATCGAGAAGCTGATGCCGCTGCTGCGGCGCGGCCCGCCCCCGTGGTCCGCCGCCGATCAGCGGCGGATCGACCAGATCAAGCGGCGCTAAGATACTCGATCATGCGCTGAAGCACTTCGGGTTGGTCTCGAACCAATCCGAGGGCTCGATTACAGTCACCACACAGTAGTCCACGGACTTTACCTGATGTGTGGCAGTGATCAACATTCGGTGTCTTTGTAAACTCGCGAGTGCAGGTGATACACTTGCCGTCCTGTGCTTTCAGCATTGCCTGCTCGTCTTCGAGTGTCAGCCCGAACTGCTCTTTCAAGTGGCGACGGCGGGCATATTGAGGATCGTCGATACGACGGGCTTGCTCGAAACGCAGAACCCGCTCCCGCCCACAGGTCACGCAGCAGCGACTGGCGGTGTGCCGTTCGTCAAGGTGGCCGTTCCGACAGGGCTTGCCAGTGAAATAGCGAACCAGCCCTTGTGTTTTCGCGTCTTGCAGGGTTACAATCTTCATTCCCTGCCATTAGATTGCCATTAGTAACTCGTCAACCCTCGATAGGAGCAAGCATATGCGTATTGAAAGTGTGAAGCGCGAAGTCAGCGGCTCGGCCCCGCTTCGTGGTGCCGTGGCCACGATCAAGGCCACACCCAAGATCTTCGACATGTTCGAGAACGGCACCTACGCCAACAAGCCGGTGGCGATCCTGCGCGAACTGGCGGCCAACGGCATCGACGCCCATGTCGCTGCCGGCAATCCCGACCGGCCGGTCGAGGTCGTGCTGCCCACGCCGCTCGATCCCACCTGCCGCATCCGCGACTTCGGCATCGGCATGAGCCAGCTGTTCATCCTCGGCGACGAGACCACGCCGTCCAAGTTCATGGCCTATACCGACGGCTCGACCAAGGACAATGACGACGGCCAGATCGGCGGCTTCGGCATCGGCAGCAAGTCGCCCTTCTCCTATGTCGACGCCTACACCCTGCGCGTGGTGCATGACGGCGTGCTGTCGATCTACACCATGTTCAAGAACGAGGAGGGGCTGCCCGAGGTTTCGCTGCAGGCCGAGACCACGACCGACGAGCCCAACGGTGTCGAGGTCAGCTTCCCGGTGCAGGAGGAGGACATCGAGACCTTCCGCGCCGCGGCGCAGGACGCCCTGCAGTATTTCCAGCCGCTGCCCGCCGTCACCAACGGCACGCTCAATGCCCCCGACTACACCTATGTCGGCAACGGCTGGGCCATGCGGCCGGAGGCCGGCGAGCTGGGCATCATCATGGGTGGTGTGCGCTATCCGGCGCAGGCCAGCTCGATGACCTACGAGCTGCGTAGTGACGAGCGGGTCAGCCCTCTGCTCGGCTACGGTCTCGACCTCACCCTGCCGATCGGCGCGTGTGGCGTGGCTATGTCCCGTGAGCAGCTGTCCTACGTTCCCAAGACCAGCGCGTCCATCAAGGACAAGCTGGAGGCGGTGCTGGACGACGTGGTCCAGACCTTCGCCACCCTGTTCGACCACTGCTCGACCGAGTGGGAGGCGATGGCACTGCTGGAGAAGGAAGCCGGCGGCGTCTCGACCTATCGGCGCAACCCGCGGCAGCAGCTGCTGATGGCCAACGCCCGCTACAAGGGCCAGTCGCTGGAGACGTCGTTCCGTGTCGTGCCGGCCGACTTCGCCGCCGCGGGCATCAAGCGGGCCGACGAGGTCCAGAGCTGGCTGGTCGAACCGCTGCATGGCCGGCGCAGCTCCCGCTGCCCCAGCCCGGCCTGGCAGCTGCTCGCCGAGACCTACGGCATCAAGCCGGGCGAAATCGAGACCGTCATCTTCGACGATCTGCCGCGTTCGCCCAAGTCCAAGACGATCGCCAAGATCAAGAACTTCGTCGAGGAGCAGTCGCAGGCCAAGGCCACGCTGATCGTCCGTGGCGCCGACCCGGCGCAGCTGACCGGAGTGCTCCGCGGGCCGAGCACGGTGGTGCTGACTTCCAGCCTGCCCGAGCCGCCCAAGGCCGCCAAGAAGGCCGCCGGCACCCGGCCGCGTGTCCGCATGTTCACCTACAATGGAGGGAATGACGCCTATACCCATCGCCCGATCACCAACCTGACCCCTTCTTCCTCCAAGGAGAAGGCAGTCAAGGAGATCCTCTACGCCAACCAGCCGGCCACCGGCATCATGGTCGAGATGTCCAGTTTCGATCTGCCGCTCCGGCTGCACGAGATGGTCGCCACCGGCCTGCTCGACTGGTCCGAGCTGTATTTCGTCAATGCCAGTGACGCACCCAAGATCAAGGATGCGTTCGAGACCGTGCAGGACGTGTTCAAGAAGCGACTGGCCGCCGCGCTGGCGCTGGAGAGCGACCTGCCGGCCCGGCTGGCGCTCCAGCGCAGCCCGTCGATGACCCGGTTCGGCGCGACGTTCCGCCGGATCGAGGGTGATCGGCGCTATGATGACCTGCCGACGGCGGCCAAGACCCGGCCGTTTGGCCGGCTGTTCGATGCGTGGCGGCGCTATGTCGCGCCGATCACGACCAGCCAGCAGGCGCTGGCGCCGTTCGTCGAGGCCAAGCTGCCGACCGGGTTCGACCCGCAGGCGCTGGCCAACGCCTTTGACCTGAAGCAACCCGAGGCGGCGATCCTGATCCAGAAGTTGGATCTGGATCAACCGGAGCAGCGGGCGATCCTGTTCAAGTTCTTGTAAGATACTCGATGGCCCGGGCCAAGCGGTCCGGGTCGTCGTTCAGCAGGCCAATGCCGGAGTTGCAATTGAAGCAAAGAAGTCCTCGAACTTTTCCTGTTGAATGACAGTGATCGACAACAAGTCGATCCCTATCTGGAGGACACCCGCAAATAAGACAGAGATTAGCTTGGTCCGCGACCATTTGGTCGTAATCTTCGTGGGACATATTGTAGACTTTTCGAAAATATCTTCCTCGATATTTCCGAGCCATCTCTTCTGGTTGTTTCTGGTAAAACTTTCGTGACCGGATGCGGTTGCACTCGGTGCAAACATTCGCTTTTACAAACCTTTCGGCGACGTGCCCTTGGGCACAGGGCTTTCCAGTGAAATATCGCTTGAGCCCCTTGGCACGGGCGTCGGAAAGGCTTATAAGTTCTGGCATTCGGGCGCTCCGTTTCAGCGTCGGATAGGACCGGCGGCGTATCTCACCCCGCCGCCGGTCCGCCTTCAGTAGGGTGATGTGACCGAAACCACAACTGAAAAGGATACTTTCTCATGGCCGTACCTTATACCCGGACCTCGACCGCCCTGTCCCTGATCGTGAACTTCACGCCCACGGTGATCCCGTCCAGCCACGTCAACTTCGCCAAGCTGTGCGAACTCGTGACCAAGCCGGGGACGACCGAGGCGGACATCGAGCCCCTGCTGAACATTCCCAAAGCCATCTCGACCTTCACCGGCGGCAACGTCACCGTCGTCGATGGCCGGCTGTTTTTCCGCGGCTACGAGGTCAAGAACACGCTGGCGCAGATCATCCTCGGCTTCGTCCGTGAAGGTCAGCCGGAGGCGGCCAAGCCGTTCGAGATGTTCATGGAGAAGGCGTTCGCCAACCCCGACCCGCGGGCGGCCGAAGGCCTGTTCGACTGGATCGTGGCCGGCAAGCTGCCCATCACGCCGGACGGCGATATCCTCGCGTGGAAGGCCGTGCAGGACGACTACTTCTCCATCGCGTCCGGTCCGCGGGGCAAGCTGCGCCACATGATCGACGACGTGGTCGAAGAGCCGCGCCACGAGACCGATGCCAACCCGAACCAGACCTGCAGCCGCGGCATCCACTTCTGCTCGATCGAGTACCTGAAGAGCAGCGGCTATGCCTCCGGTGGCTCGCGCATCATGGCGGTGTCGATCAGCCCGACCGACGTCGTCGCCTTCCCGCGCGACTACAACCTGTCGAAGGGCCGGTGTTGCAAGCTGACCGTCGTCGGCGAGGTGCCGCAGGACAAGGTGCCCGAGTTCTACCCGAACGGGCAGCTGATCTACAACGGCTGGGCCAAGCCGGCGGCGCCGGCGCCCAAGACGCGCTTCCCGGTGCAGGTCGGTGACGTGTGGCGGACGGCCAACGGGCAGACGGTGACTGTGGATCGCATCACCCCTGACCGCACTGCCGTTGCATGGCTGTCGAACCGCCATGCGGTCTTCGCCGACGACGGCACTTCGCACCGCACCGAAAGCAAGCGCAACGGCAATTGCCTCGTCGAGCTGATCAGCGAAAAGCAGGAGCTGGCCCAGCAGCTGGACCTGAAGCCGGGCGACCGGGTGCGTCGGCGCGACGGCCGGGTCGAGACGGTGCGTGGTGTGTCCGGTGACGCGGCCATCGTGAAGACCGGGCCGGGTGACGCTGATTGCGTCTACGCCGATGTCGGGCTGGACTATCGGGTTGCTGTTGGCAAGCCGGTCGTCAGCCCCCGGCCGCAGGACGTGGTCGAGGTCATCAGCCGGGCGCCCCGGACGCCGCGCAACGCCCATGGCTTCGCCGTGGGTCAGGTGTGGGTCGACGGTCATGGCGACAAGGAAACGGTGGTCTCGATCAACGAGGCCGGCGAGTATCCGTTGCTGACCGACGGCGGTACCTACACCGCAAGCGGGGCTTTTCTGGAGGATGGTCGGGGCTCCCCGGACGATCTGAAGCGCCTGATCAAGGACGTCGACTGACACTTCGAGGGGCGCCCACTGGGCGCCCCTCACCTTTTGAGGGACCAACATGCAAGACGAAGAAATGACGCTGCGGCTCACGCGGCGCGATGTGGGCCGCCTGCTCGTCGGTGTTCGCGACCGGCGCAAGAAACTGCAGCGAGGCCACGAGAAGTTCAAGGACAACTGGGACCCCGAGAAGGGCCAGAACATGTCCGAGAGCCTTGCCGCCTATGCGGCGCTGGAACAGAAGCTGGAGGAACAGATGAAATGAAGAAGATCATTCATGTTGCGCAAGACGCGATCCGCAAGAACATGAAGCATGGGACCAACGACCCGGCAATTATCGTGAGGCGGGGCGGCAAAGCCACCCGCCATCACCACGTCGAGATCCTTGACGAGCGCGACAAGGTCGTCGCGCGCATCGTCTACTCGCCGCACAAGCCGCTGTCCTGTGGCGCCCGCGTCTGGATCGAGGTGCCCGGCAAGGTGGCCGTGCCCGTCGATGACCCGCAGATGCCGGCCGACGCCGTCGAAATCGATGTCACCTATCCCAAGGGGATGAAGCCATGAACGAGCATGACGAGACGCGCACGGCGCGCGAAATCGGGTGGATGGTGATGATTGTGGTCGTCATCTGCACCTTCATGATCTGCTGCACCTATTCCTGCACGCGGCCCAGCGAGGTCGACAGGGAGCAGCAGGCCATCCGGGTCGAGGCGACCCGCCAGATGCAGGCCTGCGTGGCGACTGGTGGCACATGGATGCCTGTTCGCAACGGCTACAGCGGGGACCAGCGGGGCGTGTCGAGTTACTACACCTCCAGCATGTCCTGTGTGACCGACAAGACGTTGCCGCTGGCGACCAAGATGAACACGGGAGAATGACATGCGCGTTCTGATCGCCTGCGAATATTCCGGCCGCACCCGCCAGGCCTTTGCCGACCGCGGGCACGAGGCGTGGAGCTGCGACCTGCTGCCGGCCGAGGACGGTAGCGATCGGCATATCGTCGGCGACGTGTTCGACGTGATCCGGTCGGAGGGACCTTTCGATCTTCTTATCGGCCATCCTCCATGTACGTTCTTGGCGAATAGCGGGGTGCGGTGGCTCTACAACGCTGATGGCTCCCGCAACGAGCAGCGGTGGGCCAACATGGCCGCCGGCGCGGCATTTTTCGCGGCCCTGCTCGATTGTGGCATCCCAAAAATCGCGGTCGAGAACCCGGTTCAACATCGCTATGCTGTCGATGCCATCTGGCACGCTGCCAAGACGCATGACTATCGGGGTCCGTATTTCATCCAGCCATGGTGGTTCGGCGATGAGGCATTTAAGGCGACAGGGTTCACGCTCAAGGGCCTGCCGCCGCTGACCAAGCCCACGACCGCGCTGACGCCGCCGAAGAAGGGTACGCCCGAGCACAAGGCGTGGTCCGTCATCCACAACCAGTCACCCGGCCCGAACCGCTGGAAGGAGCGCAGCCGCACCTTCCCGGGCATCGCCCGGGCGATGGCGGAAACATGGGGATAATCTGATGCAGCTCTACTTCATCTCGGCCATGCGCCGCTACGTCCGAACGCAGGGCGAGGCGCAGAAGCACGGCGACTTCAAGATGGTCGACGTGCCGACCGACAAGGACGGTCTGATGGGCTTCCTCAACAACATGCTGACCGAGGAAGATCAGCGTGTCGCTGATGCCCTGCCCAAGATCGACGAGGACGCGGTGCTTGCGGACATCGCGCAGGCCAAGGCGGCGCTGGAGGCGCCCACGCCTGTCACCTTCGACCGCGCCGACCGGCAGATCAATGTCGAGGAAATGATCCACAGCGCCGGCCCGGTCGAGCTGTCGGCCTATGCCAGCTGTGTCTGCTGGCGCATGGAACAACTTACAAGGGAGTTGAAGAATGGACGCAATGTGGCGAGCGGAGCAGAAGCTCCGGCTGGACAACCTGCAGCGCAAAGCCCCGATGGGGAGCCGCTGGCGTAAGAAGTCCGGGTCGCAATGGCAGGGTCGTGTCGTGGGCTACTACACGACGACGCTGACCGGTGAAGGGGTGGCGATCGAGAGCGAGGCCCATGCGGGCTCCGTGCAGATCTACCCCTTGCATGCGCTGGAGGAAGTTCTATAACTTCAAAATCCCGAAAAAATAATTTTGGGATTTTGTCCGATTTTCAAGGAGATCCAAACATGAGCATTCAGATCAAGATGGACCGCCCCGCCCTGCTCGCCATGATCGAGAAGGATGACGAGTTTCGCTTCGAGCTGTCGAACGCCGTCGTCAGCGAGGTCATCCGCAAGGTGTTCGAGAAGGACATGGGCCGGCTGATGAAGGAAGCCGAGCCCGAGCTGTTCAAGCGCGCCGTCGCGGCGCTGCAGGACAACATGGACATGACCGCACGCCTGCGGCGCGCGCTGGAGCAGCAGATGGTCACCCGCACCAGCTGGGGCAACATGCCGGCCATGTCTCCGGCTCTGAAGGAAGTCTTTGACAAGAGCGTGCTCACGGCCAAGGCCCAGCTGGAGGCCGCTGTTGACACAGCGATGCAGAAGTTCGTTTCCGAGCGCGCCGCCGCGCTGGTCGAGCAGAAGCTGGCCGACGTCGACCTCGACGCCCGGATCGCCAACCGGGTCGATCGCCTCATCAACGAGGAAATCAAGCGCCGGGTCGAGGAACAGATGGCGGCCAAGCTGGCAGCGATGAACGCGGCGCTCAAGGGATGACCCATATCCTCAGCGACATGGGCACGCACTATTACGTGCATGGTACTGACTGGGCGGGGAGGGCCACAGGGAGGCGCAGGCGGGTCCAGCGCTACCTCTGTGTAGGCGGGCCCCTTGCAGGCGCCTGGCGGTCTTCGGAGGAGCTTGGGGCTGAACCTTGCTTCTCCAGCTACCGACCCTTCAATAGCCACGGCGGTCGTCGTGACCATCACTCGATGATCTTCGTATTCAAGGAGCTTCTGGCATGAGCAAGGATCTGATCGGTCGCAAGGTCATCATCAAGGATAGCGGCAGCGACAAGCGCTGGAAGATCGCTGCCTTCTCCGGCAACAACGCCATCCTGCGCGACGACAATGGGCAGGTGCCGACGCCGGCGATCCACCACCTGAGCCGGCTGGAGGTGCTGCCGATCGTCCCGACCGGGCCGGCGGGCTACCTGAGCACCGGAGGTTTTCGGCTGACGCCGGATGAGGCGACGGAATGGTTCACGTTCCTGATGCTGCAGGCCTCCGACATGTTCACCAACATGCCTGATGGCGAAGCAATCGAGGAGATCAAGCGCCTGCTGATCGCCCGTGGCGAGCCGGTGGATGGTCCCTGCGTGACCGCCGCCATCGCCTACTTCAACGCTGCCAACGACTGGTATGAGAAGGATGCTGCCAATGACTGATATTCAATTCACCCTCGTCGAGGACGGTGACCCGTCCCTCTACTGCGGCCCCACCCTCTACAAGCTGGACAGCACCGGCCGCCTGCGGACGTGGGCGATGCAGCTGGACGACACCGGTGCCTATCGCACCTTCTCCGGCCTCGCCGACGGCAAGCAGGCGGTCAGCGGGTGGACGATCCCGACGCCCAAGAGCAAGCCCACGGTGAAGGAGCAGGGCGAGTTCGAGGTGCGCAGCCAGTACAAGCACCAGCTGGACCGCGAGTATCATCTGACGGCCGACACCGTCAGTCAGCCCAAGATGATCGAGCCGATGCTGGCCAAGACCTACGACAAATGGCCCGGTCCGGGCTTTGCCCAGCCCAAGCTGGACGGCATCCGCTGCATCATGACGGCGGCCGGCATGTTCACCCGGCAGGGGCAGCCGATCACGGCGGTCCCCCATTTGCACGCCGCCGCAGCGCCGCTGTTCGCCGAATACCCCGACCTGATCCTCGACGGCGAGCTGTACAACCACGACCTGCGCGACGACTTCGGCGCGATCAGTTCGATCGTGCGCAAGAAGAACCCGACGGCCGAGCAGCTGGAGCTGGCCGAGCGCGTGATGCAGTATCACATCTACGACACGGTCGATGCGGACAGCACGTTCGACGAGCGCAACCGGTTTTTGCTGCATGTCCTGAACGACCTCAACTGCCCGTGGCTGGTGGCGGTCGAGACGCAGCGCATCACGACGGCGGCGGAAGCCGACGCCGCCTACGGCGAGGTCGTCGAGCGCGGCTACGAGGGGGGCATGTACCGGCTCGACAAGCCCTACGAGATCGGCCGGCGCAGCAAGAACCTGCTGAAGCGCAAGGAGTTCATCACCGAGGAGTTTACGGTGGTGGCTGTCGAGGAAGGCCAAGGCAACTGGGCGGGGGCGGCCAAGCGCATGTTGCTGGTGAACAACCAAGGCGACGGCAAGGTGTTCGGCGCCGGTCTGCGCGGCAGCTATGCCAACGGCGTCAAGCTGCTGGAGCAGTATGGCAAGGGCGTGCCGACGCGGATGCAGGCGACCGTGCGCTACTTCATGCGCTCGCCGGATGGCGTGCCGCGGTTCCCGGTGGTGATTGATATTCACCCGAACGGCCGGGTCGACTGACATGTGGATCATCGTCGACACGGCAACCAGCTTGACCATGCCGGCGCGCAAGACCGGTCGGGGCGGAACATGGTCGGAGTTCTCCGACGATCCGCCGCGGCTGTTCAAGGAAAAGCGTCATGCCGAGCAGGCGCTGGAGTGGTGGCGCGATGGTCCGCTGCTCAACGACTACGAGGGCGACTGGTATCGACCGAAGTCGTCGGAGGCGGTGGCGGTGAAGCGCCGCGCAATCACCACCATCGAGGTGGTTGAAGTAAAGCTGGAGCGGGTGTAATCGCTGCGCGTTGACACCCGAAGGAGAATGCACATGAGCGATACCCCCGTGACCCCCACCACCAGCGCGCCGAAGGCGGACCAGTCCACCTTCCGCGTGACCGATGTGACCGACGATGGCCGCGCCTTCCTCGAACTGGCCGACGGCCGGCATATCGAGGCACGGCTGAAGGAAGGCCTGGAAGGCGTGAAGCGCGGCAGCAAGGTGTCCATCACCCATGATGGGCTGGACAAGGAAGGTGCCCCCAAGGGGGCGGTGGTCACGAAGACCCACGCCTAAGATACTCGACAGCCCGGAGCAGCAACTCCGGGCTGTCCTCCAACAGGCCGATGCCTGTGTTGCACTTGGTGCAGAGCAGCCCTCGAATGCGACCCGTGGTGTGGCAGTGGTCGACACTAGGGGTTTCAACAAACGGATTTTGGCAGATCCAACAGCAATCGTCCTGCTGCTGACGCATCGCTTCAAAAGTCTTGGAAGTAATTCCGAACTTCCGCCGTAGGTGCCGTTCCCTATTGCTCGCTTTGACTGCTTCCAGATTAGACGCTCGCCACTGGCGGGTCTTTTCCCGATGCCCGGCTACGTCCTTTTGGTAATAGCTCTGTTGGCGACGCTTCTCACAAGCTAGGCATTTGCCTGTGCTGGTGCTGCGGGGACTGGCGTGGCCATTGCGGCAGCTTTGGCCTGTGAAATATTTACCGAGGCCCTTGGCCTTCGCCTCATCACGAGATACATATTCCGTCATCGGTCTGCTCCTTCACAGCAGGTCGTAGGTCGACGGGTGCGCCAACACCCGTCGACCGTTCTAGCACAGGAGATACAGCATGCAACCTGTCAAGCAACTGGTCCGTGTCACGCACGGATCGCACCTCTACGGCACCAGCACGCCGGCCTCCGACCGCGACTTCAAGGGCGTCCACCTGCCCTCCGGCGAGGGCATCATCCTTGGCCGGGCCGAAGACGTGATCGAGCGCGATGTGCGCTCGAAGATCGTAGGCACCGACAAGAACGCCACCGACGCGGTGGACGAGCAGTCATACAGCCTGCAGAAGTTCTTCGGCATGCTGATGAAGGGCGACACCGTCGCCACCGAGATCCTCTTCGCACCCCAAGACTACGGCCATCAGCGCTGGCGCGAGGTGCAGGCCGTCGGCAAGCAGCTGCTGAACCGCCAGTGCAAGGGCTTCGTCGGCTACTGCGTCCGGCAGGCGGCCAAGTACGGCATCAAGGGTTCGCGGATGGCCGCGGTGCGCAGCGTGCTGGATACGCTGGAGACGATCCCGAAGCCCTTCTGGCAGAGCCGGTTGAGGGATTATCCTCACTTGCTGGACGAGTGGAGTGAGGGCCGCGAGCATGTCAGTTGGGAGAATATCCCGAGCCCGGACGGATCCGACCTGTGGCACCTGAACGTCTGCGATCGCAAGATGCCCGTGACCGCAACGATCGCAGCGGCCTACGACGTGTGGAACAAGGTCTGGGAGAACTATGGCCAGCGCGCCCGCGACGCGATGAACAACGAGAACATCGACTGGAAGGCCATGAGCCATGCTGTGCGCGTGGCGGAGCAGGCGATCGAGCTGCTGGACACCGGGCACATCACGTTCCCGCGCCCGAACGCCGACCTGCTGCGCGACATCAAGCTGGGCGGCCTGCCCTATGATCTCGTGAGCCACATGCTGGAGGAGCGCGTGCGCTGGGTTCAGGTCGCCAGCGAGCGTAGCCAGCTGCCCGAGAAGTCCGACCCCGAACTCGCCGACGCGCTGGTGCGCCGGCTGTATCTGGAGCAGACCCGATGACCCTCAAGGAGCGCGTCCGCGAGGCCTACGACAACGCTCGCGCCAATGGCTACGACTTCGCCACCGCGGAGGAATGGGCCGACGACATGGTCTATTGCGACGGCTCGCTGGAAGGCGAAGACGCTGCCGAGATCGAGAAGATCGTGAAGGAGATAATCGATGGGCATGTATGACACCTTCCGCCTCGACAACATCGAGTTGCCGAGCTTGCAGAAGACCGACCGGCTGGACGAGTACCAGACCAAGGATCTGGACTGCAATCTCGACTACTATCGGGTGACCAGCGACGGCCGGCTCGTGGTGCAGGACAACGACTTCATGGGAGATGGGGTCCGCTTCAACCCGGTTCCGCACACCGGCAACATACACCTGCGCGGTCCGCAAGATCTACGGCTCGTCTTTGCTGGCGGTCGACTGCAGGAAGTCCACGTCTGGTGAAAATCCTCCGGCCATTCAACCCCAAGTACCCGTTCAACACCGGGTTCATCCGAACCAGCCGTCCGAATGGATCGACTTCATTTGAAAGCCTAGATTGCGACCGACCGGCGCCCGTTCGTCGCAGTTTCACGGCGGCAGAGCTTGCCGAGATCACCGCTCACGACATTATTCTGGAGAACTGATATGACCAATCCCAACGGGGTGATCCTCTACGAGGGCCCCAGCCAGCTTGACGGCGCGCCGATCGTCGTCATCGCCACCGGCCTGAAGCAGGGCAGCACCAACGCCAAGACCGGTGCGATGATCCAGACCTACATCCTGCGCGCGGACATGCCACCGATCGACGCGGTCAAGTCGGGCGCCGACGAGAGCATCTGCGGCGGCTGCGCTCACCGCGGCGACGGCACCGGCAAGGGCCGGTCCTGCTACGTCACGCTGATGCACGGCCCGCGCGGCGTCTATGCGGCATACAAGCGCGGCAGCTACGGCGCCGTCCACCCTCACCTCCAGCTCGGTCCGCTATTCGATGACCGCATGGTGCGCCTTGGCACTTACGGCGACCCGGCCGCTGCGCCGGCGTGGTTGTGGTCGATCGTGCTGGCTAAGGCCAAAGGCTGGACCGGCTACACCCACCAGTGGCAGCAGCTCGACCCCGCAGCCTGGGCGCCGCTTGTCATGGCCTCGGCTGACAGCGAGGCCGAGATGCGCGCGGCGCACGCCGCCGGCTGGCGCACCTTCCGCGTGACGCCGGTCGGCGAAGGCCCTATCAAGGGTGTGGAGATTGTCTGCCCCGCCAGCCATGAGGCCGGGCAGCGCGTCGAGTGCGTCGATTGCGGGCTCTGCCGCGGCACGACTGTCAAGTCGCCGGTGTCCATCCAGATCATGGCTCATGGCACGGGGAAGAAATATGTCGGACACGACCAAGACTAAGGAGCAGCAACGACAGCGCGAGCAGAGGATCATCGAGCACGCCCGGGCCGGCCACACCATGACCGAGATCGTGGACATGGAAGGGCTCGACCGGGCGAACGTCAAGCGCTGGCACAAGGTCGTGCGCGACGCCGGCGTGGTCATCACGACGGGGCGCGAGAGCCGGCCGCCCGTCGGGCTGACGAAGGAGACGGAGACGTGGCGCTATCGGCTGGGTCGCAAGCTCAATCGACTGCGTGACGAGTATCCGCAAATTGAAGTCTCGCGTATGGTCGGCATGACCAACACCGAGATCAATGCCGCCACCAATACCAAAGTCGGCCCACAGCATGACTGGACAATCGGTCAGTTGACGCGGCTCGCGGCGGTGCTCGACACTACGGTGGCGGAGCTTATCAAGGAGACTATGTAGTGCAGTTCTACGAACAAGGTCGCGAATACTGGGAAATCACCCGTCGCTACCATCTCAACCGCAACAACCCGGCGCTGTTGCCGGTGGCGCTGCGGGAGATGCGCCGGCTGCAGCAGCGTTGCACGTCCAAGTCTGTGCTGATGCGGATCAGCAGCTTCATCGCGAACCACCCGGTCAAACCGGCAAACGGTGATGGACCTTTGCTGGCCTGATCGGTAGCAGGGTCTCCCACTTTCTTGGAGACCCTGATATGCCTTCCACGACAGCAGCGCTGCGCCTTGTCCCTCGCGCGATCGAGGTGGACCACTCCCGCGACGCGCTGCTTACCGACTTCGGCAAGGACACGCTGACCGACCGCTACCTGCTGCCGGGCGAGAGCTACCAGGATCTGTTCGCCCGGGTGGCGAATGCCTACGCCGATGACGACGACCACGCGCGCCGCCTGTACGACTACATCTCCAAGCTGTGGTTCATGCCGGCGACGCCCGTGCTGTCGAACGGGGGCACGGCGCGCGGCCTGCCGATCAGCTGTTATCTCAACAGCGTGCCGGACAGCATGGAAGGCATCGTCAAGACGTGGAACGAGAATGTCTGGCTCGCCTCGCGCGGCGGCGGCATCGGGACGTACTGGGGCGGCGTGCGCGGGATCGGTGAGCCGGTGGGGCTCAACGGCAAGACCAGCGGCATCATCCCCTTCGTGCGGGTGATGGACAGCCTGACCCTCGCAATTTCGCAGGGCTCGCTGCGGCGCGGCTCGGCCGCCTGCTACATCGATATCTCCCACCCCGAGATCGAGGAGTTCCTGGAAATCCGCAAGCCTAGCGGAGATTTCAACCGCAAGGCCCTGAACCTGCATCACGGTGTGCTCGTGACGGACGCCTTCATGGAAGCGGTCCGCGCCGGTGCGAACTGGGATCTGATCAGCCCCAAGACCGGCGAGAAGCGTGGCGAGGTCAACGCTCGCTCGTTGTTCCAGAAGCTGGTCGAGACGCGGCTGCAGACGGGTGAGCCCTACATCGTGTTCGCGGACACCGTGAACAACGCCATGCCGCGCCACCACCGCGGGCTGGGCCTGAAGGTCTCGACCTCCAATCTCTGCTCGGAGATCACCCTGCCGACCGGCGTCGATCATCTGGGCAACGATCGCACCGCGGTGTGCTGCCTGTCCTCGCTCAATCTGGAGACGTGGGATCAGTGGCATGACAACCCGCAGTTCATCGAAGATGTGATGCGCTTCCTCGACAACGTCCTGCAGGACTACATCGATCGGGCGCCGGAGGAAATGGCACGCGCCGTCTATTCCGCGAGCCGGGAGCGCAGCGTCGGTCTGGGCGTCATGGGCTTCCACTCCTTCCTGCAGTCCAAGAACCTGCAGTTCGAGGGCGTCATGGCCAAGAGCTGGAACATGAAGATGTTCAAGCATATCCGTCGTCAGGTCGATGCCGCGTCGCATGCGCTGGCGCAGGAGCGCGGCCCGTGCCCCGACTGGGCGGATTGGGCCGCCGGCGTGGACGAGCCGGGCGCGCCCGAGCGGTTCAGCTGCAAGATGGCGATCGCGCCGACCGCGTCGATCTCCATCATCTGCGGCGGCACCAGCGCCTGCATCGAACCGATCCCGGCCAACATCTACACGCACAAGACGCTGTCCGGCAGCTTCGTGGTGAAGAACCCCTACCTCCAAGCGGTGCTGGAGCGCCACGGCGCCGGCGAATGGGTGGAGCGGCAATGGAACTCGATCCTGGAAAAGGGCGGCTCGGTCCAGCACCTCGACTTCCTGTCGAATGAGGAACGGGCCACGTTCAAGACCTCGTTCGAGATCGACCAGCGGTGGCTGCTGGAGTTCGCCGCGGACCGGGCGCCCGAGATTGATCAGGCCCAGAGCCTCAACATCTACGTGCCAGCCGACACCGACAAGTGGGACCTGATGATGCTGCATTTCCGGGCGTGGGAACTGGGCATCAAGTCTCTATATTATCTTCGCAGCAAGAGCCTGCAGCGCGCCGGCTTCGCCGGCAGCGGCGGGGTGGAAGCGGACAACACCGCGGTCGCCCCGGTCTTGCCGGTGACCGACTACGAAGAATGCCTTTCGTGCCAGTGAAGGAGAAGAACATGAGTGAACCGACCTATGCCGATTTCGTGGCTGCCCTCGTCAAGCCGGGCGCGGCCATCCTGTCCGAGATGACCCCGCAGCAGGCCGACCTGCTGCACATGGCCGTGGGCGTGTCGGGCGAAGCCGGCGAGCTGCTGGACGCGGTCAAGAAGGCGACGGTCTACCAGAAGCCGATCGATCGCGAAAACGTGATCGAGGAGCTGGGCGACCTGAAGTTCTACATTCAGGGCATCCAGAACAACCTCGGCATCACCGACGAGGAGGTGGAGGCCGGCAACCGCGCGAAGCTGAGCAAGCGCTACGCCAGCCTGTCCTACTCCAACGAGGCGGCGCAGGCCCGGGCGGACAAGGCATGAGCAACGCCCTGCTGACGCCCACGACTGGCGGCTACAAGCCGTTCAAGTTCCCGTGGGCCTACGACTACTGGCGCCTGCAGCAGCAGCTCCACTGGCTGCCGGAGGAAGTGCCGCTGGGCGAAGATTGCCGTGACTGGGCGCAGAAGCTGACACCGGCAGAGAAGAACCTGCTGACGCAGATCTTCCGCTTCTTCACGCAAGCCGATATCGAAGTGCAGGACTGCTATCACGACAAGTACGGTCGGGTGTTCAAGCCGACCGAAATCAAGATGATGCTGACCGCGTTCAGCAACATGGAGACGGTCCACATCGCCGCCTACTCGCACCTGCTCGATACGATCGGCATGCCCGAGAGCGACTACGGCGCCTTCCTCGATTACAAGGAAATGAGCGACAAGCACGACTACATGCAGCAGTTCGGTGTCGACAGCGAGGAAGACATCATGACGACGCTGGGCATGTTCGGCGGCTTCACCGAAGGGGTGCAGCTGTTCGCCAGCTTCGCCATGCTGATGAACTTTCCGCGCTTCAACAAGATGAAGGGCATGGGGCAGATCGTCAGCTGGTCCGTACGCGACGAGAGCCTGCATTGCGAAGGCATCACCCGGCTGTTCCACGCCATGGGCGGGGAGTTGGGCGGCACGCCGCCGGTCGTGCGTGACAACCTGCTGGGCCATTGCGAGGCGGTGATCGGTCTGGAAGATCGCTTCATCGATCTCGCCTTCGAGCTGGGCCCGGTGCAGGGCATGAAGCCGGAGGATGTGAAGAAGTATATTCGCTACATCGCGGACTGGCGGCTGGAGAACTTGGGCCTACCCAAGCTCTACGGCATCGACGAGCACCCGCTGCCCTGGCTGACCCCGCTGCTGAACGGCGTGGAGCACGCCAACTTCTTTGAGACCCGGTCCACGGAATACTCGAAGGCGGCGACCGTCGGCAACTGGGAAGATGTCTGGGCGCGCTTCGACCGCCGGCCGAAATAATACCCGGTCACTTCTACAAAATCTATTGACCCGGCTGTCGCAAGATGGTCGGGTCTTTTCTTGTCTGCAGGAGATCAAGTATGTTCGAGAAGTTCCCGAGCCTCACCCGCTTCAGCCACGGCTGGACCATCACCGAGAAGCTGGACGGCACCAATGCCTGCGTGCTGATCGTACCATTCGCCGACGCCAACGATGGTGGCTCGGGACTTGGCCTTGGCGACGACGCCCAGCGCCTCCCGACTTCGGTCGCACAGGTCGGCGACATGGTGGTGTTCGCCCAGAGCCGCAACCGCCTGATCACGCCGGAGGCCGACAACAACGGCTTCGCCCGGTTCGTGAAGGAGAACGCCGAGGCGCTGGTCGAGAAGCTGGGCGAGGGCCGCCATTTCGGCGAGTGGGTCGGCAAGGGGATCCAGCGTGGCTACGGTCTCGACGAGAAGGTGTTCGCCCTGTTCAACACGGCACGCTGGGCCGGCGCCGAGCTGCCGGACCGGGTGCGCGTCGTGCCGGTGCTGGCCGAGGGCTATCTCGGCGAGCCGGGTGCCGAGTTCGCGCGCATCATGGACGAGCTGAAGCAGAACGGCTCGCACTTCGCTCTCGGCTTCATGAACCCCGAGGGCATCGTCATGCGGCACGGCCCGTCCGGCACGCTGTTCAAGAAGACGTTCGACTATGACGAGCAAGGCAAGTGGGCCGAGAACCAGGCCCGGAAGGAGATCAAGTAATGACCACAATCCCCCTCACCGCCGGCATCACGCTGCTGTCCGGCAAGATGTTCGACTACCTGAACCCGACGGGTGACATCGGTCTGGAGGACATCGTCCAGCCGCTGTCGAACATCTGCCGGTTCTCCGGCCAGCTGCCGATCTTCTACTCGGTGGCCCAGCATCTGGTCAACACCAGCCTGATCGTGCCGGAGGAGTTCGCCTACGAGGCGCTGCTCCACGACCGGTCCGAGGCCTTCACCAACGACATCACCACCCCGCTGAAGGTGGCCGTGCCCGGGTTCAAGACGATCGAGGTGAACATCGAGATCGTGACCGCACCGTTCTTCGGCGTGCCGGCGGAGATGTCGCCGATCGTGAAGATGGCCGACTTCCAGATGTTCGGGCTGGAAGCCACGCACATCAAGGGCGACAACGGTCTGCACGAGGTGCTGCAGGGCGTCGAGTTCGAGCACCTGCGACCGCTGGTCGACCTGACCAGCTGGACGCCGCGGCAGGCCCGCTACAACTGGCTGCATCGCTTCGACGAGCTGGGTGGCTACGACCGGATGGAAGACGCGCGCCGTGCCCGCGCTGCGTAACGGTGACGAGGTGGTGTTCCGTGCGGTGGTGACAGCAGTCGCCCCGCATGGCACCGGCCAGCAGATCCAAGCCAAGATCTTGCCGAACGGCGAGACAATCGGCTGGTGCATCCCGACCGAGAACGCCTTCAAGGTTTTGGAACACAAGCTCAAGGTCGGGGACAAGGTTCAGAGAAAACCCGAGCCTCGTATCTATTTCGAGCTTGTCATGATAGACAAGAACTCCGGCCAGAGCGTGCTGCGGAACGACGCGGGTCGTTTGCAGACGTGCTATACCAAGGACTTGGAAAGGGTGGACTGATGAAGCTGCTGATCCCCAATCGACGCGACCGCTTTCGTGCTGAGCAGGACATTCCCTGTGCCTACGGCCTGAGCATCCAGAAGGGTGATGTGTTCCGCATCGACAAGACGCGGGTCAACCAAGCTGCGCGGGACGACGAGCTGGTTTATACAACGCTCCTGATCGGTTCGACGCCGGGGCTCACTATGAAGAAGTACGGAGGCACCGCCGGCTACGGCCACACGCGGGTGATCCGTAACAACGTGCTTCGGGAAGCCGAAGTCGCCCTTGTGGAGGACATGGAATGAGGCTTTTCATCCCGACCAAGGGCGACGCCATCCGGCTGACGCAGGACTGGACCTTCCAGCTGCATAGCGAGCCCCGCAATCATGACCTGTTCGAGGCCTTGGGGCTGGAGTTCCGGTGGCACGGTCCACTCCATGCTGTCACCCTGCCCGCCGGCACCGTCCTGAAGATCGACCGGGTCTACATTCGCGGCAATCGCGAGTACGACAGCGTGACGTTCCGCACCTTCGCCTCGCCCAACCCGGCGCTGGCGTCGAAGAAGAACGGCGGCAACGGCAAGAGCCGGCGGTTCTGGGCCAAGCTGGCCGATGTCAACCAGATCGAATATGAGAGGGCAGATGTATAAGCAACTCGACAGCGCCATCGCGTTCGCCGCCTTGGCGCACGCGGGCCAAGTAAGGCGTTACGATGGACTGCCTTATGTCACCCACCTGATCGAGGTCATGACGCTGGTGCGGCTCAATGCCGCGGTGTGGACGGAGGACATGCTGATCGCGGCCGTCTGCCACGACACGCTGGAGGACACGGCGGCCGGCTATGACGCGATCGAACGCCGCTTCGGCGCCGTGGCCGCGGGCTATGTGGTCGAGCTGACGGACGTCTTCACTGCCGAGGCCCACCCGACGATGAACCGCCGCGAGCGCAAGGACGCGGAGGCGCGCCGGATGGCCACGATTTCGGCTGCGGCGCAGACGATCAAATATGCCGACTTCATCTCGAACACCCGCTCGATCGTGCCCAACGACCCCGGCTTCGCCCGGGTCTATCTGCGCGAGAAGGAAGCGTGCCTGGCGCGGATGCGCGTCGGCGATCTGAAGCTGCTGACCATGGCCGAGGACACGCTGGCCGCCGGCCAGACCGAACTCATGAGGAGGTCTCTGCGATGATATACTCGCTCGCATCCGATCTGCATATGGACACGGGCCACCACGGCCCGCGGCTCAAGGACATGCCGTGGACCGCGACGATCCTGATCCCCGGCGATCTCGGCAACGGGCTCGGCAACTTCGGCTTCATCGACAAGCTGCGCGCGAAGGGCCACACCATCTACCTGACGGATGGCAACCACGAGCACTATGCGAACCTGGCGCAGGGGCGCACGCTCCGTGAGACTGAGGATGCTTTCGCGGAGCGGCGCGGCCACAGCTCGTATATCGAGCTGCGCGAGGACCTGTATCTGATCATGTGCAACGGCTGGTATCAGGTGGAGGACGAGCGCCACTGGTACCACTACATGAACGACAGCAAATACGGCGATCTGAGAGCACGAACGGTCAATGACGCGGCCCGGCGCCACGCGGACTGGGTCGAGAACAAGCTGTCGCTGCTGCCGGCCGGCGCCAAGGCGATCGTCATGACGCACACCGCGCCGTGCGAGGCTTCCCTCGATCCGAGGTTTGCCGGACACGACAGCAATGCCTATTACTGGAACCCGATGATGGAGCATGTTCTTGTGACCTGCGCCAGCCGGATTGCCGTCTGGCATCACGGTCACACCCACGCTGCCGTCGATGTGCGCCATGCTGGCGTGCATATTCTGACCAATCCCCGGGGCTACCCGGGCGAGAACGAAGGCTGGAGGCCAATCGAATGCTCGTTGTAGACGACATCCCCAAGGCCTGGCGCCGCGCGCTGGCCGCGGTGCAGGTGACCTATCCTGACGCCATGATCCTCGGTGGCGCGCTGCGCGACCGGGAGCACGGCGTCAGAGTGAAGGACCTCGACATCTTCGCCAGTGCGAAGCCGGACGACACGGGACCAACGCCGATCATCGATCGCCTCAAGCGCGACGGCTGGCTCGATCCCAAGATGAACGGGGATGAAAGCTACAACGGCGTCTACGGGCACATCGCCGGCGTGATCGACATGAACATGCCGGGCTGTCCCCCGTTGCAGCTGATCGTGACCCGGGCCGCGCGCAGCACATGGCTTGACGAGCTGGACTTCGGCTTCTGCCAGATCGGTTTCGACGGCAAGGAGATCACCCGCACGCGGGCCTATCGCGAGGATCAGCTGACGAAATCGATCCGGCTGATCCCCAAGGTCAGCGACGCCGGCTTCGTGCGATCGCTCGGTCGGTGGGCGCGCCTCAAGGAGAAGTACCCCGACTGGCATCTGAAGCTGGGCAGCCGGGCGGAGGAGACGGCAGCGCCGGTCTATCACAGCGGTGGCCTCCTGCCATGCAGGATCAGCGATGCCATCGTGGCCTTGCAGGACCACGGCGAGGCGGTCCTACCGACCTATTATGTCAATCGCTTGCTGCCCCGCATCGCATCAGCAACTGTCGGGCAACATGACCCGCTGACGGGCGTTTACAAGATCCAAGTCGGGGCGCTGGACCGGGCGAAGGCGGCAAGCATTCTGCGCCAGCTGGACACTGATCTGAATGCTGCGGGAGTATCGCTGACTGGCCGGTTCGTTACCGGGGGTATCAATCTGCAGCAGATGCCCAAGATCCTGCTGAATCCGAGCGTCTGATATGGGCGAGTATGCCGATATGGAAATCGACCGCGCGATAGGGCTGGGTGAGAGCTGGGGATCACGCCCCCGGCACCGCCAGCCCCGGGCGATCGTCTGCAAATGCTGCCGCGCACCAAACCTCTACTGGTCGGCGCGCGGCACCCTGATGAACCAGAATGGCACGCAGCACGTCTGCCCAATGCCGACAGAACCACCGCGATTGGACTGCTCATGACCAAGGAAATCCCCCAGCTGCGCGAGAAGCAGATCGAGCAGCTGGCCTTCTACATCAAGAACCCGAAGTGCCTGGATCTGAGCGATCCGGGCACCGGCAAGACCCCGCCCTGCTGCGTCTACTCCTACTGGATGTGGGCCAAGCAGCAGAAGAAAACCCTATGGTCGATGCCCAAGAGCCTGCTGCGCAAGAACCTCAAGGAGCTGTGCCGCTTCACCGAGTTCACCGAAGACGACGTCCGCATCCTGCACACGGATCGGGCCAATCTGACGAAGAGCTGGACCGGTCCGACGATCGAGGCCACCCGCCGGCGCGCGACGTGGCCGCTGATGGACGGACGGATGACGCACGAGCTGGACACGCCTCCGGGCAAGTTCGTCTACGCCGCCGAGGACGGCACCCCGATGTACCTGCGAACAGGCAAGCCGGTGCCGAAGGATGTAAAGTCGGACGACTGGGTGGTCATCGAGCCCAAGCTCGGCCCCGACGGCAAGCCCCGCAAGGAGTGGATCGACGAACCAGAGCGGTTCAAGGATCTGATCGCCGACGCGGCGCAGGCCGGGGTCAAGGCCGTGCTCTGCACGTTCGCCTTCATGTCGGCGCACTGGGAACGAGTGCTGCAGAACTTCCCCGACATCGACCTGCTGCTCGTCGACGAGCTGCACATGGGCTATGGCGGCACCGACAGCAAGCTCACGGAGTCGTTCTACTTCGTGAACAAGCACGTCAGCCGCTTCGTCGGCATGACCGGCACGCTGATCAACGGCCGGCTGGACAGCGCCTTCCCGGCGATCCACGTCATCGAGCCGCGGTACTACGGCTCGAAGCTGGGCTTCATCTACGAGCACGGCCTCGTCTCCGACGACTACGGCCGGGTCATCGTCTGGAAGAACCAGGATCGCCTGCGCCAGATTATCGAGCGGCACTCGATCCGCCGGACCTTCGAGGAGGTCTACGGCAAGGAGGACGTGGTCTTCTTCACCGAGGACATCGAGCTGGATCCGGTCACGCAAGGGTACTACGACCAGTTCGAGGAGCAGGCCATGCTCGAACTCGATGACGGCCGGGTTCTCGATGGCAGCATGGTCGGTGTGGCCCAGATGCGGGCGCGGCAGATCATGGCCCACCCGCAGACGATGTTCCCCGACGCGCCGGAGTGGACGGAGAAGGACGAGCGCCTGCGGGTCCACCTTGCTGAGGGTAAGAAGACCCTGATCTTCGCCGCCCTGCAGCCGGAGCAGCAGCGGATCAAGGAGCTGTGCGAGAAGGAGGGGCTGCGCGTCGAGCTGATCAACGCCCACGTCTCCGGCGCGCGGCGCGCGGCGATCGACGAAATGGCCCAGCGCGGCGAGCTGGACGTGATCGTGGCCAGCGGTCCGACGGTTGCCGTCGGGTTCAACTGGGAGATGTTCGACCTCGTCCTGTTCGCCTCGATCGACTTCATGGACGTCAACATCCTGCAGGCCTACCGCCGGGCCAGCCGCGGCTCCCGGACGAAGACCCTGCACGTTGTGTTCTTGAGGTATCTGACCAAAGTCGAGAACCGGCTTTATCAGATCGTCACGTCGAAGAGCGAATTGGCCAACTCGGTCGATGCAACCCGGCCCATCCTCGTGTTCAACGCGTAGCATTTTTTCTAATTTTACCCTGTCAAATCCAAAAAACCAATGTGGAGTAAAAGGGAGTAGGCTTGCCTACGACAATGGGTAAGCCTAGATCCTCGGCACCAGCGCAAGCTGGTCGGTGCGTTCGGACCCGGGGGCAGTACCCGGCGCCTCCACCATGACTGGCGAGGCTCGCAGGTAAAGCTGCGGCCGACGGGTGTTGCGAGGGGCACTCGCCAGTCTTGATGGGGGCGACACAGGATCGACGAGCGCTCTGCGAATGATAAGTGCCAACGACAACGACTCCTCGGAGATCTACGCCCTCGCGGCATGATCCACCGGCGGCCGCCCCGGGCCGAGCAACAGAACCGGGGCACCCTTTTGACCGGGTCACTTCAAAAAGGAGGCTTGAATGATGCACTGAGCCCTGTATCTAGGGATGACCGAAACGGTAAACGACCTCTCAACAAGGAAATGACATGTCCCAGAACTCCGCTCTCGACGCCGTGATGCAGCAGGCCGCTGATGCCGCCGACAACATGGCTTCCCCCGCTGCCAACCTGCCGACCACGACCCCGCAGGGCGGCGCCGTGCAGGGCTACTCCGCCCCGCCGCGCCCCTCGCTCGACGACATGGCCGACAACAGCGGCATCCAGGTCGACGCGTATCTGTCGGTGAAGGAAGCCGGCCTGCGCATCGACAAGGAACCCTACTTCCAGACCGCCGATGTGACGATCGACCTCGGGCAGGTGGCCCCGATCTACTCGGTGCGCGCGACCCGCGGCGGCGCGACCACGTTCATCAAGTCCTATGATGGCGTGATGACCTCGCAGGGGCTGAACTTCCAGCAGGAGATCAGCAAGCTGCAGGCGACCCACGAGAAGGTCGATGGCCCCTACCAGACCGTCGAGATCCCTGTCGTGCTGGAGAAGGACGTCCCCGGCGCGAAGAAGGGCCAGACCCTCGGCATCACCCCGGCCATCACCGGCGTGAAGTTCTGGACGAAGTTCTACAAGGAACTGCGTGACAAGGGCCTGCAGCGCGGCGTGGTCAAGGCCAAGATCAGCTGCATCCCGCAGACCAACAAGAACGGCAACGAGTGGGGCGTGGTCGGCTTCGAGCTGGTCGGCCCGGCGGCGTAAGCCTTTCGCTTGGACGCGATGGAAGGGCCGGGCATTTGCTCGGCCCTTCTTGTTTCTGGAGATGAAGAATGCTCGATCGAATGGATCTTGGCGTGCTGTTCGCCGTTGGCGCGGGCACTGCCCTCGAATATGTCCTGCCGTCACCGGGGCCGGAGTGGCTGGTACTGCGCATGTTGCTGGCCGCAGCCCTGCTGGCCCTGATGAACCTCGCTGCACATGGTCTGACCCGTGATTGATCTCTACGACGGCAACAACGTCATGCGCCGGCAGTTCGAGAAGCGCGAGTTCGGCGGCCCGATCCTGTCCCTGCGGATGCGCTACGAGCAGACCTGCGCCGCGGCGCCGGGGACACAGATCTGGTGCTGGGACGGGCGCGAGCATAACGATCGCCGTCGAGAGATCTACCCGCTCTACAAGACCAACCGCACGCCGGCCGCCGAGGATATCTTCTCGCAGATCCGCCTGTGGCGCGACGTGCTCCGGCACACCCCCGCCACGCAGATCGAGGTCCACGGCTGGGAGGCTGACGACGTCATCGGCACGATGGCCCGCCGGCTCTCGGCGCGAGGCGTGCCCTGCCGCATCCACACCAACGACATGGACTATGGCCAGCTGGCGCACCTGCCGGGCGTTACGCTGGCCGGCGTCAACCTGAAGGGCGTGCCGCCGCGGTGGATTGCGCTCTACAAGGCCATGGTCGGGGACAGCAGCGACAACATCAAGGGCATCCCGGGCTTCGGACCGGGACGCTGGGCGGCGCTGGAAGATCACTGGGCGCAGATCGAGCGCGCGGTGGCACTGGGACACCCGGAGGGTTTCCTGGGGCTCCCATTCAAGCCCGCTGTGGCCGCATGGCTGGCTGTGGAGGACAATGTGAAGCTGCTGCAGAGCATGCTGCTGGTCACCCACCTCCAGAACGTACCCGACGACGAGCTGAACGGCGGCGTGATCGCCGGTCAGCTAAACCGGGCCGAAGCCCATGCCCTGCTGAAGGAGTTTTTCTTGTGACCGAGATCAAAAGAAAGCGGGGGCGCCCTCATCAGATTGAGGGTATAACGATCAAGAACGATTATCCTGCTTTTACGATCCGACTGCCCTTGGCGCTCTACGCCCGTCTCTCGGCTGAGGCGGAGAAGGAGAAACGTAGCCGGGCGGCGCACGTCGAGAAGATCATCGAAAACTGGTACAAGGATTAACGGTGTGAACGAACACGGCATCAAGAGCGTCCTTGTCGACAACCGCAATGTCGCCGACGTGCTGCCTGGCATCTTGGAGGAGCTGGGCCGGGCGCGCGTGTACGGGCTGGACTGCGAAACCGAGGACAGCGGCCGGCACCCCGGCCTGAACGTCTACAACAATGCCGTGCGCCACGTCTTCGACCATCGCCGCACGGTGATGACCGGCTTCTCGACCTACGTCGAGCACAGCGACACTGCCTACTACTTCAACCTCTCGCACGCGGACGTGGCCAACCGGCTGCACCCGCAGATCGTGCATGTGGTGCTGGACGCGGTCAGCGATCAGGCGATCGGCGTGGCTCACAACCTGCCGTTTGAGTTCACCATGTTCCGCCAGTGCCACCGGCGCCAGCTACGCAACATGGTCTGCACCCTGCAGATGGCGGTGAGCCATCATGGCCCGGACGAGTACGACATCGAGAAGTTCGTCCGCCAGCCGCTGCCGGCCGCGTTCCACAAGATCGCCAAGGAGATCATCGTCGAGTTCGCCGGCTGGGAGCAGGGCGGCCGGACGAACGGCGCGCAGCAGGAGCTGCTGGGCAAGTTCATCGCTAAGGAGAGCAAGGCGGCGCACAGCTACAACGGCTTCGTCGCGGAGATCGCCAAGGGCTACAGCCTCAAGAAGCTGACGTTCAGCCGCTTCGGCGTCGAGCAGAAGACCTTCAAGGAGGTGCTGAACGGCAAGGCCCACATGGGCGAGCTGACCGGCGAGGAGGTCGTCGAGTACGGCGCTGATGACGCCTATTGGGCCGTCCAGCACTACCGCTGGATGTTCGACGACATGCTCAAGAACAACCCGGCCGCGCTGAAGGCGTTCTTCCATCAGGAAAACCCGATGGTGGAGGTCTACGCCGACGGGTGGCGGGAGGGGATCCGCCTAGATCTGGCGCAGGTCTTCGAGCGACGCAACGTCGAGCGCGCCGAGATGGCCAAGCTGCTGCGCGAGTTCAAGGCGCGCGTGCGCGCGGCCCTGCCCTTCCCGCCCGAGCCTGTTGCCAAGCTCGTGGAGAAGGAGGCATGGTACGCCAAGGGCTGGGAGAAGAAGCGCAAGCAGATCGCGGACTGGGCCGTGTCCCCCGACAGCGATGACGATTTCACGCAGGTCTTCCAGGTCTCGAACCCGATCGGCAACGCGTGGGCCGAGGAGCAGGGCAAGCGCGTGCCCGGCAGCGGCAAGCTGAACATCGTCTACTACCACGCGATGCGGACGATCATTTACGACCTGCTTGGTCTGCCGATCCAGTATTCGGAGGGCTCGGTGGCGTCTGACAAGGAAGCCCGCGGCCGGCTGCGCGAGAAGCTGGAAGGCGAACTGCCTCAGACCTCAACACCGATGGACGTGGATGATCCGGCGACAGCCAGACTGCGCAACAAGATGGGCATCATGGCTGATCTGCAGACGATGGCTGACATCGAGCAGCGCATGAAGCTGTACCTGACGCCCTACACCCAGCTCATGGACCCGGAGACCAGCCGGGTCTATCCCTCGCTGTCGTCGCAGCTGGCCACACGCCGGCTGGCGACCTCCTTCCCCAACCCGATGCAGCTCGCCAAGTCCGGCAATAGCGCCTACATCCGCTCGTTCTACCTTGGAGACACCGACGAGCACGTCGTGATCTCCGCGGACTGGAGCGCCGTGGAGCTGGTGCTGATTGGCGACATGGCCGGCGGACAGGGCGGCTTCAAGCCGATCTATGGCCAGCTGCCCTATGGTGACATGCACACCGGCGCCGCGGTCGACGCGCTGTCCATCAAGACGCTGCCCGGCCTGACCGAGGAAGAGTTCCGCGAGTTCAAGTTCGATCGCAACCCCAACAACCGGGTGCTGCGCGACTTCTCGGGCCGGGACCTGTCGCCCAAGGACTACCACAAGTTCATGCGCGGCACGCCAGTCGGCAAGGGCATCAACTTCGGCTACTGGTACTCGGGCGCGTGCTCGACGGTGGCCAACAATCTCGGCCTGACCGACGAGGAACACTGGGAGCTGGTCGACAAGTACCGCGCCCGCTTCCCCCAGGAAGAGGAATGGCGGATCGGGGTGCAGACCGAGGCCACCCTCAACGGCTTCGTCACCCTGCCGGATGGTCACCGCCGCAATCGCTTCGAGGTCACCATGGCGTGGCGCGAGCTGATGCAGCGCAAGTTCTCTGACCTGTCGGCCGCCCCCGGGCTCGTCGCCTATGCCGACCTCGCCACCCGGCGCCTGCAGGCCCGCGGGCGCAATCAGGTGGTGAACGCGATCGTGCAGGGCACCTGCGCCACGCTCGCCAAGCGCTCGATCCTCAACCTGCGCAAGCTGTGCGAAGAGGCAGGGCTGGTGTGGGGCACCGATTATCGCCTGATGATGCCGATCCACGACGAGCTGGTGTGGTCCGTTCACAAGGACGCGGTCATGACCTTCATCCCGCTGCTGCGGCGCGCGATGGCCGAGCATCCCGAGATCGTGAAGCACTTCCCGCTGAACTGCACCGTCGCCATGGGGCGCACGTTCCGTCCCTTCGATAGCAAGAACCCCGGCATGAGCCAGATCGAGCTGGACGAAGCGCAGATGATCGAAGGCATCGTGCCGAAAGAGCTTGAAGGTTCCAAGCTCGATGATACCAAGGTCGCCGAACTTCTGGAGTATATGTTTCGATGAAGATTATTCTCACGCGCGACCAGATCGGCCGCTTCCTCGGCTTCCTGCTGCTGCTGATCCTGTTCCTCGGCATCCCCTACCTGTCGATGGCGTGGGTGACGTGGGAGCTGAACCCCGGCGACTGGTCGCGCGGCACGCGCGCGATCGCCGAAGGCCTCACCGTGGCGCTGGTGACGATCTGGTTCATCCCGAAGACCATTCGCATCGCACCGGCGCAGATCGATGAAGAATGACGGCAAAGACGCCGAGAAGGCGTTCGAGGACCACTGGCTGGCGATCGGGCATGTGGAGCGCATCCGCGACAAGAAGGACCTGATGGGGCTGAACCGCGGCCAGCGGATCGCTGACTTCAAGAAGCCCTCGGACTTCCTCGTCAGCTCGCCGCACCACCCACTCCACTATGCCGAGGTCAAGAGCACGGTGGACGGCAAGAGCTTCGCCTTCGCCAAGATCCAGGATGGACAGTCGAAGGCGGCGCTGGCGGAGGCCTATCGCGGCCACGCGGCCTATGTGTTCTACATTTTCAGCTATGCTTTAGGCCGATGGTTCACTATGAACTGTCGGCAGTATGCCGCGATCCTCGACGAGGGCCGACGGTCGGCCCGATTTGAGGAGCTTACCCCTTGGAAGATATGACCCACATCATGGTGGATTGCGAGACCACCGGCGTCGATCCGGCGCGCGCCGGCGTGATCCAGCTGTCCGCGATCAAGTTCAATCTGGAGAGCCTGACGATCGGCGCGGCCTTCGATGCCTGCCCGGCGCCGCTGCGCTCGCGCCGGTGGGACGAGGGGACGCGGAAGTTCTGGCGGGTCGACAACAAGGAGGTCTTCGCCGAGATCGTCGGCCGGCAAGAGCCGGCGCGCAGCGCCTTCCAGCGCTTCGCCGATTTCTGCTGCGAGGGTGCCCCCTTCGGCGGCTACACCTTCGTGGCCAAGCCGATCAAGTTCGACTGGCCGATGATCGAAAGCCAGATGATCGAGCTGGATATCGACTTCCCGTTCGCCCACTGGAACGTGCTCGACATGCACAGCTACATCGCTGGCCTGCGGGGCGCCGTGCGGCGCACGGATATCGAGGACGAGGTGCCGTTCCCGGTCGGCGGGCGCAAGCACAATGCCCTCCACGACTGCGCGTGGCAGATCGACTGCCTGTTCCACGCCAAGAAAAATCACGTCGCGGTTGAAATAATGTCTTGACCCTGCGGTTTTAGGACTTATTGAACCCGTAGCACATCCCGTGCAGGAGATTTGAAAATGAGCAAGACCCCCACCGAGTTCGCCGTCGGCACCCGCGTTTCCTTCCTGGCCGGCCCGACCCGCGTGCCCGTCAATGGTGCCGAGGTGACCGGCCACGAGGGCCAGTTCGTGGTGACCAAGGACAGCGAAGGCAAGGTCCGCAAGGTCCGCCCCGGCGCGATCACGGGTTGATCGACACAGCTGCGGCTGCTTCGGGGGCGGTTGACTTCGGTCACCCGCCCCCTTTACGTAGGAGGATATGATGGATAGTTCTGCTCTCCCCGCGCCCGTCGACATCACCAGTGAGGAATATCGGGAGTACCGGTATCCGAACGGTGGCGTGCTGCGCATCACCGCCCCGAAGTCGCTGTTCGTTCTGACCGGCGGATCGCACCGCGTTGTCGACGAGGACGGCATGACGCACCGCCCGACGCCCGGCTGGCTGTGCATCAGCTGGAAGCCCAAGGCCGGCGAGCCGCCGTTCGTCGCATGAGCCACTTCACGCTCTCCGACGGCCGGCGCGTCCATCTGATTGGCGATCCTCATCTCGGCAAGAAGTTCGAGGTGGGAGTGCCCCCGCACCGGCGCGGCGAGCGTGAAACCTCGCAGGCCATCCAGTTCAATACCGAGCTGGAGAGCGACGCCGAGGTCATCGTCATGGTCGGCGACCTCTTCGACAACCCGTATGTGGCGGACGCCGTGATCGTCGGCGCCGCGCGCGCCACGCTGGGCGCCGCGGAGCGCAACCCGGGTGTGCTGTATGTCATGATGGCCGGCAACCACGACAAGCCGCGCGACCTCGCGCTGGTGGGCGCCTGGCATGCCTATCGCGAGATGACGCAGGACCGGCTGCCGAACCTCGTCATTCTGGACCGGCCGGCGGCGCTCGCCGGCATGGCCTTCTTTCCGTGGGAGTGGGACCGCCGTGCGGACGATCAAGTCAAAGATATTGTCGATGCTGTTGGCGTCGAGCACGCCATCGGGCATTGGGACCTCAAGGTCTTCGACGGGCACGATAGCCATTTCGCCCCCGCCGCGACGCTGCGGGAAGTCTTCGGCAATGTTGGCCTGTGGTCTGGACATTTCCACGTCCCCGGACGCTACGGTGATGTGGAATGTGTCGGATCCATGCAGCCCTATTCCCATGGCGAGGACCCCGAGGGCCGGCTCTACGTCACGCTGAGCCGCGCCGAGGCGCTGGAGCAGGCCGACGAGCTGCGAGGCAAGTATGTGCGCGTGCGGCTGGCGCCGGGCGAGGACCTGCCTGACCTCGATTGCCTCGGCCTGACCCATATCCGGGTGCGCGACGACAGCGAAGATGAAGAAGTGACCGTGTCAGCTGACGATTTCGACTTCCATCGGATCGTTCAGGAGCGCATTCAGGATCGCGATCCGCGCGTCCGCGGGTTCATCGAAGAAAGGATGTCGCTCAATGCCTCGACCAGCGAGGAACAGTGCTGAAGTAGCTATCAAGCTCTATGACGTGGCCCGACGCCTTGGCGTGCCGGCCACCATCCAGTCCAGTTTCGTGACCCATTCCGACAGCCGGTATCTTCTGCTCCATCCGAAGACGCCGCAGGTGCGCGTGATCAGGATCAGCAGCCACCGGCCGTTCGAGATGCGCTATGCACTGTGCATCGACGTTCACACCCCCGACCGCTTGGCCACGGCGGTGGAATACGGAACCCAGTGGCTGGAGACCAATTATGCTCACAGCACCACCTCTTCACTTCCAGAAGCGGGAAAACTTTCCCGAAACGAACGACCTGCCGAGCTATGCGGATCGGGCGCGCCCGGAGATCAGTCTTCGATCGGCGGAGGATTTCAGGCTCCCGGCGGGACGGTCGGTGCTGTTGCGCACCGGTCTCGCCGTGTTCGTTCCCGCCGGGTACGAGCTGCAGATCCGCAGCGAAAGTGGACTAGCAGCGACGCACGGCGTGTGCGCGATCACGGCGACTGGGATGAATGAGGGCGAGCTGCTGATCCTCGTCACCAACGTCAGCGGCCAGACCGCCGACATCGCCGCCAACGACGTGATCGCTCAAGGGGTCATTGCCCCTGCGTGGCAGGCGCCGCTGGTCGTGCGATAGGCTGTTGCAGGAGCGCATTACGCGTGCGCTCCTGCTCCTGCAGCAGTTGGATCTGCTGCTCCATTTCACGCTTCTGGGCCTCATTGGCGTTGAACTGCTGCATGACGGCCCAGCCCAGCACCGACAGCACGAGCGAGACGATCAGGCCGCCGGCCCACTTCAGGGCGTTCTCAAGGCGCTTGATCGCCTCCGTCGTCACGGCCTGCCGATTTTCACCTGCCTTTTCCAGATTGGTGAGCTGGAGCTGAGTGATGTGGATATGATTGTTCAGGAGATGGCGAGTCTCCTTGCTGTGGTCCAGCGCATCCTCGGACATCTTATTCGCTCTTGATGCACCCCGCGATGACGATCTCGTTCTCCGTCTCGCGAGCAATGCGCTGAGCCCGGCCGGCCCACAGCAGCTGGTAACGCTCAGCGGCGTCGATCGCGGCGCGCAGGGCCGTATCGCTGTCCATATATTCCGGCCGCGCCGGCGTGTAGTTGCTGGGGACGCAGCTCACCGAGATCGGGACCAGCGTTTCCTGCACCACGACCTGCGGCTCGGGACGCGCCTCCTGCGCGGCGCCACAGGCGGTCATCAGGAGCAGAAAAGGCAGAAGGATCAGACGCTTCACGGCAGGAACTCCTCCACGGCACGCCGATCGATATCCTGGATCCGCTCCTCAAGGGTAGCCCCCTGCGGCTTGGTTGCCATAAATTGTGCCAGCTCCCGCTCCATCGTGCGGGTTCGGCTTTGCGCCGCCGCCAGTGCGGCGCGCGTGGCGTCAAGCTGCGTTTCGCTGCGCTTCGACAGCTCCTGATAGGCGGCGTTCTGCCGCTGCACGGTGGTCTGCAGCGTGACCACGTTGGTCCGCGCCTGCGCCAGCTGGGCGATATAGCCGGTCTCGGGGTCATTGATCTGTGCGACGAGCGTGTTGCGCTGCTTCAGAAGATCCTTGTTCTCGAACTGGCTGGCCATCAGCAGGGCGGAGACCAGAAGAATTGCGAGGACAGCGCCGCCGGTCGCAATCTTCCAGATGTTGCCGGTCAGGAAGGACTTCATCACAGAGTTCCTTGAGAAGGAGGGGTGGGTACCGTCACTTCGTCAGCATCAGTACGAACGACGGTCTTGTCGGCTCCGATGTCCACGCTCAACCCACCCGGGCCGTTGACGTCGAGCCGCACCTTGAGAGCGACGACCACGATGGAAAGAACTGTGATGCCGAGAATGGTCAGCAGGCCGATCAGCGCATGGTCCTTCAGCTCCAGCAGCTTGAGCAGCACGGAGAAGCACCCGGTGGTCATTTCCGGCGAGCCGGCCACCGCCGCCGCGCACCAGCGTGCCGGCGTGGTCTCGGCCAACTGCCAGATGACCAGCCCGGCGACCAGCAGGCCGGCGAGCACGAAGGCCAACAGGGTCCAGCGATAGTCCTTCACCACAGCGTCACCTTCGCTATGCCCACTGCCACGCCGATTGCGATCAGATTGAGCCCGACGAGAACCCACGCCGTGATCAGCCGGAGGCGTCGGTACACCGACACTGGCGACTGGTACACCCACCATAGGCACGCGAAAAGAAAAGCGATCTCGAAGAGCCGCAAACAGAGAAGCAGTTCGACGACGGTCACGCATTGGCCTTCCACCACGCCGTGCCGGGCAGGAAGCTCTTGGCGCGGTTGGTCCAGCCGTTGATGTAGGTCGGGTTGTTGAGCCGCCGGTAATCTGCCACGCGCGTCGCGGTCCAGTCCTGCACCGCCTGCGCCTCCGTGCGCTTGCCGCGCCACGCGGCATAGGCCTTGCGGGTGGCGTCGCCGGCGGCTCCATCGTCGTCCGTGCCGATCAGGCGCTGCAGCACCTTGAGGGCCGTCTTCGGCCCGCGATTGAACCCGTGGTCCACCACGCTGGCGATGACCGCATCCCACGGCAGCTTGTCGATGCCGTGGACCCGGTAGTAGTCCGCCAGGCCGAGGTCGATCGCCTCGGCCTCGGTGAGCTTGGCCATGTCCTCGCGCGTGACGGAGCGCACCTTGCGGTACTTGGCCAGCGCGTCGCCGGTTACGCCGTACTTCGAGCCGACCAGCTGGCCGTTGTGGTAGTTACCCTTGTCGCGCGGATCCAGCGAGTGCTTGCTGCTCTCGTGAACCAGGATGGTGTTCTTGAAGAAGGAAGCCGGGGTAGAGCGCATTCACTTTTCCTAATTTTACCCTGTCAAACCCTAAAAAACGGATGAATGATTACAGAAGGTCAGTATGTAGCAGCGATGATTGAAAACCTGACTGCGACCGCAACCTTTCCGGTTACCGGTGCGACCTTGAATGGATCTTTTCAACCGAAAAGCGGCATCACCGCGGTGGTTGGCGAGAACGGCGCCGGAAAAACCTTCCTGTCCATCGAGACGACGCGCTGGCTGCTCTATGGCAAGCCGGCGCTGCGCGGTGCCGCGCCCGATTACAAGCAGGCCGACGCGCGCGGCACCTTCCTGATCCGCGGCGCGCGCTACGAGATCAGCCGCGGCCGGTCGGAGTGGATCAAGGACGCCAATGGCGACGTCATCGCCAAGGGGGCCGAGAAGGTGACCGACAAGGTCGTCGAGCTGATGGGTTACGGCCTCGACGTCTTCGATCTGTGCAACGCGGCGACGCAGGGCAACGTCCAGAAGCTCGGCGACCTCCGGCCGGCCGAGCGCAAGGCCATCATCGACAAGGTACTGCGCCTGACCAGCGCCGAGCAGGCCGAGAAGGCTTGTCGGGAGGAGGCCGCCGGCCTCAAGCGCGAGGCGGAGGCCTACTCCAAGCTGCTGCGCGCGCCGGGGGACGAGCCGGCCATGCCCGCGGAGGACGCTGGGAAGATCAGGGAGGCCCTTCAGGCCGCCCGCGCGCTGAGAGACCGCCACGAGCAGCTGAAGAGCCTCCTGCGGCCCGTGGAGCGCCCCGTGATGCCCGTCGTGCCCCTCAGCTTCCGTGACAGCTACCTGATTGAGCTGCAGGAGCACGAGGAGCTGCGCCGGACGCACGAAAGCAACCGCCAGCACCTGCTGGCCGCTGCCGCACGCGGCCCGGCTGCGGTCCGCACCGAAGAGGCGATCGCCCAGGCAGAGGCCCGCTATAGCTGGGAGCAGGCGCTGGAAGCGCGCGGCCCCCGGCCAACCCGTTCGATCGAGGAACTGGACGAGGCCCGGGCGGTCTGGGACGAGATCATCCTGCGCCGCCGCATGAGCGACGAGCAGGCGACCTGCCCCGAATGCGGCCACGAGTTCCGTGTCGGCGGCGCGGTTCCTGCCGAGCCCGACATTCGCGCCGACGAGCTGGAGGCCGAGCGCCGGGCCCATCAGCTGTGGCACGACCCGCTGCCGCCCGAGCCGACGGTCGCCGCGGGCGCGCTTGCCCCTCGGGCGGCGGCAGAGGAGCGTGGTCTGATCCGCGACTTCGAGCGGGCGCAGCATGCGCGCGAGCAGGCCGCGGCCATTCCGGTGCTGGAGGACAAGAGCGCCGAACTGCAAGAGCACCAGCAGGCCAAGGCCACGCTGGAAGCCTTCAGCATGGCGATGCTCCAGTTCGAGCGTGTTCGCCAAGCCAACGAGCAGGTCGAGGCGGAGATTGCCTTGCTGGATCGGTGCCTGTCGCCGCAGGAGCTGGACCTGCTCACGGACCGGATGCAGCAGGTGCAGGCCGCTCAGACGGCGCGCGAGCGGTGGGAGGCTGACGAGAAGGCCTTCAAGGAGCTGCAGGGCAAGATCGCCGATGCGCTGCATCTCGCTGACGAGTACCGCAAGGGCGCCGCAGGTATCGCGGATGCGCGCGCGACGGTGAAGTCGCTGATCGCGCCCAAGATCAGCCGCATCGCCACCGTTCTTTTGCGTGATATGTCCCTTGGCAAGCTGGACAATCTTGTTGTAGATGCCGATATGGAGGTCACCGTCGGCGGCCAGCGGATCGAGACCCTGTCCGGCGCCGGCAAGACGGTCGCCAACCTCGCCCTGCGCATCGCCTTCGGGCAGGCGCTGGTCGGTAACGTGTTCCCCGTCTTTCTCGCCGACGAGATCGACGGTGATCTCTCGGCCAAGCGCCGCGAAGCCACTCTGCAGGCCTTGGTCAGCCTGAAGAAGCATCTGAAGCAAATCATTTTGGTGACACATCGAGGGGCGGATATCGCTGACCATGTGTGGCATGTTGAGGAGAATACCCAGTGAGCGTTACCCCCGAGATCGAGGAGGAGATCCTCCGTCTGTTCAATGCCAACCCGCGCCGGTTCAGCCCCTTCAAGGCGGCCAAGCAGGCTGGCGTGACCACCAGCGAGGTCATGCTGGTTCTGCAGAAGAACCGCGACACACCGGCCTCGTTCGATGACCGGGTGCGCCGGCCGGAGCTGGAGCTGTTCATCGTTGCCAGCCGGCGGGCGTCGACCCCGGTGTGGGACAATACCGATCCGGCGATTTCCGAGGCCCGCCGGAAGTTCTGCCAAGGCACGCACACGATGGCGACCTATCGTGAAGGTGCCTGGCTGCATTTGTGCCTGATCCCGCTCGCCCGGCCGGTCAAGCCGCGCCCCACCTATTTCAATCTGGGAGCCCTGTAATGGAACATCAGCTTATCATTGGTCACGGCACCACCATCGTCGACGTGGCCGGCGGCCTCGTCACCCCGCTGGGCGGCAGCTCGATCCTCAAGGTCCAGCCGCAGATGCTGCGCAACGGCAACTCGTCCTACCACGGCGAGCTGCAGTACCTGAGCCTGCTGCAGGAGCTGGTCGACAAGATCGGCGGCGGGGTCCGATCGGATCGGACTGGCACCGGCACGTTCAGCGTGTTCGGCCGGCAGATCCGCTTCAACCTCGCCGAGGGCTTTCCGCTGCTCACGACCAAGAAGGTCTGGTGGAAGGGCGTCGTCGGCGAGCTGTTGTGGATGCTGTCGGGCTCGACCAGCGTGCTGCCCCTGCAGGCGCAGGGCATCGGCATCTGGGACGAGTGGGCGGACGAGGACGGTGAGCTGGGACCGGTCTACGGAGCGCAGTGGCGCAGCTGGGCGACGACCGAAGAACGTGGCTGGACCGACGGGATCGATCAGATCAGCCAGCTGATCCAGAACCTGAAGACCAAGCCCAACGACCGCGGCCACGTCATCAGCGCGTGGAACGTGGCGGACCTGCCGGACATGGCCCTGCGGCCCTGCCACTGCCTCTTCCAGTTCTACGTCGAGGACGGCAAGCTGTCGTGCCAGCTGTACCAGCGCAGCGCGGACATCTTCCTCGGCGTGCCATTCAATATCGCGAGCTACGCCCTGCTGACGCACCTGATCGCGCGCGAGGCCGGGCTGGAGGTCGGCGAGTTCGTCCACACCTTCGGCGATCTGCACCTCTACAGCAACCACGTTGCGCAGGCGAAGGAGCAGCTGTCGCGCACGCCCCGGCCGTTCCCGACTATCCAGATCTACGACGGAGCCGGGTCCATTTTTGAGGTGCTGTCCACGGACATCGGGCTGCACGACTATGACCCCCACCCCACCATCAAGGGAGAAGTTTCGGTATGAGCACGTTCCACCTGGGCGCCGACGGCGTCACCGCTGACGACACCTTCGATCCTCGGCCGGCGCTGGCCGCCGAGAAGATCGCCCTGCCGATCGAGATCGATCTGGCCTCCGAGCTGGGCACGCTGCCGCCCATCGAGAGTGAGGGCATCAACCCCAAGGACGCCCTCGGCGCGCTGAAGCCCGACCTGTCGGTCGTGCCACCGGCGGCTCTGCTCCATCTGGCCTCGGCCATGATGGATGGCGCGGTGAAGTACGGTCCGTTCAACTGGCGCGAGAACAAGGTGCTGGCCCGGGTCTATGTGGCCGCGGCCATGCGCCATCTGCTCCAGTTCCTCGACGGTGAGGATGTCGACCCGGTGTCTGGCGTCCATCATCTGGGTCACGCCATGGCCTGTTGCGGCATCGTGCTCGATGCACGAGAGACCAACTCACTGTCGGATAACCGCCCGTTGCCGGGCGCGGCCGGCACGATGATCCGGGGCTGGACCCCGGAAGGGAAGTTTGGCTGATATGAGAAGGGCCCCTCGCGGGGCCCTTCTTATTTGAACCGGTGCAGCGCCGGCCGGATCAGCACCAGCATGACACCAGCAAATGGCTCGGCACGACGAAGACCGGCGGCGATGTCACGGTTGGCAAACAGGCTGCCGTAGGCGGGGGGCTGCATTCGATCAATCTCACCAGCTCGATAATTGACCTGAGTGCCACCGCGCTCCACCCACAACACCTCCGCGGCATGGCCGACATATTCGCGCAGGCGGATGGCGGCGCGGCTGCGCTGCAAGCCATAGGCCAGCGCGCCGAACGCCACGAAGATGGTCGCCGCCTCCCATGTGCCGCCGGTGATCCACGCCGCGATGTTGCCGGCCAGCAGGGTGCCGGCCCACTTGAGCACCTGCTCGATCCGCTCCTGCGCATACACCGCGACGCGCACCACCGGATCGCCACCGAAGTCCGCGAGGTCGCTCGAAATCGTGATCCAGAGGAACCCGTTCGAGGACCGGTCGCCGGCTACCGGCGCGGGGAAGCCACAGCACAGTGCCACCAGCCATGCGAGCGAGGCGAGGGTGAGGATGGCGGGGGTCATTATACCCCCGCTTCCTTGCACGCGATCCAGTTGGCCAGCGGCTTGCCGAGCATCGCCTTGCCGAGGTCCTGATTGCTGCCCCAGCTAAAGTGAATGCCATCCCACGGCTTTTCTTCCTGCTGCTTACTGATTGGCGACAGGTCGGCGGCGTCCTGGCCCGGGAAGCCCCACAGCCGCGACGTGTGGGCATAGGTACCGATCGTGTCGATGGTCGCGGACGGGTATGCCGCCTTGATTGCGCGGACCTCCGTTTGCAGGCTTTCAAAGCCCATCACGTAACGGTCGCCCCAGAAGTTGCCCGTCAGATAGTCGTTGACCGTGCCGCGGGCAGAGCCGGGGATGACCCCGATGCGGATCGCCTGCGAATGGGCGAGGATGCTGTCGACCATGATCCGCAGGCACTGCCGGATGTCGGCCGCGATCTGGTCCCGGTCGGTATTGGCACCGGACTGGATCCAGTCGTTCTCGCTCAGTGCGATCACGACATAGTCGGGCCGGGTGCCGCCCAGCCAGTTGCTCACGTATTGCGAGAAGTCGAAGCGGCGGTACTGGTTCGCCGGCCCATGCGCGATGCCTTGGGCCGTTTCCTCCGCGTAGGTGTTCTGCCGATGCCAATCGAGATTGGTGGCGCGGAAACAGCGATCCGGCGCGCTCGACAGGTCCGACGCCGTGCAGGTCCGCAGGAACGGGGCCTGGTCCAGCCCCACCGTCGTGCCCGGCGTGGGGATCGTCAGGCCGCCGGCCCGATTGCTGTTCCGACCGACGAAGTGGCGATATTGCCAGCCCTGCCGCGCCTCGCTCATGAAGCCGGCGTTGCCGCTGTTGCCGCTTTCGTAATCCCCCGTGCCCACCCACACCGGGTTGGCGCCCATCGCCGTCAGCACATTGTTGTAGGACACCAGCGCCCCGTTCGCGTGGATGCTGTCACCGAATACCAGGATGCGCGGTGCCTTGCCGGTGAGCGCGTTCGCCGGGGCGGCATGGACCTTGATGTTCTGCACATGCCGCTTCCTCGGAAGATCGCGGTGCAGGAAGCCGATGCGGATCGTCTGCCCAAGATCGGCCGGCGCCAGCATCAGCCGCCCACGGATCGGCCGGATCGGATCGTCATCGTCGGCCAGCGGCTTGCCCGGCAGCAGGTCCAGCCGAACCTGCCCGTAGAGATATTCGTTGGGAGCAGCGACGATGCTGTCCTCGTACAACGGCAGCCGCTGTCCCTGCACCAGCCAGAAGTCATCGGGCAGGATCATGCGCGTCTCGGTCGGCACGAAGACAGGCAGGGACGGCGTGGGAGTGGGCGTTGGCGTGGGGGTGGGCGTCGGTGTGGGCGATGCCTGCGGCAGCAGAGCCATGTCGCTGCCGTCGGGGTTGATGATGCGGATGCGGGTGGCGCCGTCCTTGGTCAGCCCGGCGGCCGGGAAGAAGGCGCCTTCCCATGTGACGCCGATAAGCATGGCATCGCCGGGAATGTTCTGCGCCCAGTGACGCGCACGGACCTCACATTCATTCCCGTTCGTCGGGCGCACGAAGATGGCGTAAGCCTGCAAAGGCTCGCCCCAGCCTTCGATGTCGCGCTCACCCTTGACTGGGAACAGCAGGCTGCGGTCTCCCCGAAACCACGGCACGGCGCCGTCGCCGGTGGTGATCTTGCCGGTCTGGAGATTGAGCGTCAGCGAATTGGCCGCATAGCTCATCCAGGGCAGCCCGCCACGCGCGTAGCCGAAGACGGCATCACGGGCGGTCTTTGCTTCTCCAGCCTGCTGGGTTGCGAGGGCGACCTGCTCGCGCGCTTGGGCGATGCCGACGTCTTGCTCCATCCACTGCTGCTGGGTGGGAAGGCCAGAGGCATTCCCGTTGTGCTCGGCAAGATAGCTCGCCACGAACAGTTCATAGGCGTTGAGGCCGGTGCCGCCCTCGACAGTGATGTTAAAGACGTCAGACATTCGTCACTCCAGCTCGAATAATGAAGGGACCCGAGGCTAGCACGTCAGTGTTGTTTTGTGTGTCGTGCTCGACAAGATCCCAAACGGCATAGAAATCGTCCTTCGCGTCCCCAGCAATCTTGGCCACATCCTCGGCAGAAATGTAGATTGCCAGCCGGCCGCCATTCGGCAGGAACTGAGCGACACGCAGACCAGTGACCGTCGAGCTGTCCTTCATCTGCAGATCGATGAAAGGCTCGCCCAAGGTGTTCCGTTCGCGACGAACCTGGACGCGGTAAGCCCGCCCCACCATCGGCCGGCCAGTGAATACCAGCGTCGCCGCGAAATCGGTGAACCGATTGGCTTTGAGAGGAAGATAAGCTGGTTGAAGCATAGCGTTCCTATGCAGAGATGGAGTTATACTGTCCAGTCTGGTTGCGCGGCAACCTGGATAGCAGATAGTGTGGTTGCGGACCGAATGGCCCGCTTCGCTTTTTGCGCGATCGCTTCCAGCTTATAAACCTTGTCGCTGGCGATCTTCTCCGCAGTCTGAAATCGATCAAGAACTGCGGTCAGCGTCTCGCCAGTCAGATTGGCCTCCGCCGTGGCGGCGGGGAAGCGTTGCAGCAGCTCGTCAGGCGTCAGCGCAGCCAAGGCCTCGCCGGTCATTTGGCTGCGCTCGCACACCTCGCGTGATTTCTGAGCGTAAATCATTTTCTTGGCGCCACCAGTCGTCAGATACTTCATCTGTTCGGCCTCACGCCGATCGTCGATCTCGTCCATCGCTGCGGTGCGCAGACCTGCAAGGTTCACGGTCCATGTCCCGGTGGCCTTGTTCGGAGTTTCAGTAGCAAGGTCACCCTTGCGTGTCATCTTGTAGGCCGTGCGACCAGCCATGTTTTCGCCGCTGGCCTCGGGCGTGCTGCCGTCGGTTGCCACCTGCCGCAGCCCGCCTTGGCTATCTTCGATCAGCCACCATGTCGTCGTCATGCCGGGGAAGCCTTAATAGAACCATAAGGAGTGGTGGAAGTTGCAACGGTAGAAGAATACCGACGGAGCAGAACACCAAACTCGTATTTCGCACCGGCGGTCAGCCCGCTGACGGCCACCGGCGGTAGCGTGAGAATGCCCGTCTGCCCCGGCAGAGGCCCGCCCGGTTCTCCATCTTCGATCGGCTGCGGCCCGGTATTGCCTCCGCCACCGCTTGTCGAGCCATAGTATTCTCCAGTCGCCCGAGGCTGGCTGCGGATTTCAGGATGTGCATCGGTCCAGCTCCCGCCGACCGGGCGATAGACCAGCTTGCCCGCGAGATCGTAGCTCGGAACATTGACGCGGCTGGAGCCAATGTCATAAAGAAGCCGGCCGCTCAGCTGAATGCCGCCTGCCCCCGCGTCGATGGAGGCAATCGTGATCGGGCTATCGGCGTAGCTCTGGCTGGAAATGGTGCCGAAGGCTGTGATCTGCACCTCGCCGGCCGCCCCCTGGCTGACGCCGGAAACATTCTTGTTGATCTGGATGCGGCGCGTGGCAGAAGTACCATTGAAGGCCCCTGTCACTTCTGCATAAGCCGAGGTGCCGAGGTCCATGGCCGAAATTGTCCAGCCGCCCGTGCTGTTGATCTCGGCCGTGCAGTTGTTGCCCACGATCGACCACGTTGTCGAGCTGGTAACCTCGGCATTGCCGACGACGTATCGCGCCTGACCGAGCTTGGGCAGTTGACCGTCGAGCACATTGCCCTCGCTGTCAGCACTCACAAAGATCAAGGCATTGTCGATCGTCAGCTGGAAGCTGCTGCCGTCCTTGACCATCCGCCACCACGCGTTGCTCTCGACAGGCAGAGCCGGTGGGGCAGTCCCATCCCACTGAAGGTCCGACGTGAAAATCCACGTTGCACCTTGGTGGACGACAAGATCGCCCTTGACGTAGCCGGTGCCCGGATCGGGATTGAACGGCGCGCCATCGCGCCAGATCTGGCCCAGCGAGGGCCGCGTCTGGTCCGGCCCGGTCAGGACGTTCGCTTCGGCCACCAGCGGCGCAGAATAGGCGCCGGTTCGGCTGATGCTGGAAATCTCGACGTGGTGCCGGCCGGGCGGCGGGTTTGTGATCTCCCACGAGGTGAACTGGCTGTTTTCCACCACCGTCGTCAGCGGCCCGTCGTTGACGCTGTGCTGCACTCGGAAGCCGCCAATGAAGGGGCTGCTGGGTCGGATCCATTCCGCCATCAAGCTGGTGATGACACCGGTCTCGGACGGCGAGGTGTGCAAGGACAGAACGTTGCCTTGCGAAGTCGGCGGCGGTGGTGTGCCGCGCAGATCCTGAAAGACGGTAGCCGCCTTGGTGACGTTGTCGGCTGCCACCCACTTCCCGGTGTCGATGATTACGGCCGAAATCGAGACACGCTCACCGTCGTCGTTATAGTTGACGTTTGTGATCCGGTAGAGCAGGGGCAGCCCCGGCAGGCCCGGAGCCTCCAGCGCGACGACCAGATTATCGTCCACGTCAACCGGCAGGGGCTCCGACAGGACCAGCTCCTTGGTCGCGCCGCGCTGATTGAGGCTGTTGACGATGGTGCGCCGCTCGACGATCGTGCCCGTCTCGGTGAACACCGTGAAGCGCAGGACATAGTTCACACCCGGAGCCAGGTAGACGGTGTCGCCCAGCGTCATGGTCTTGCGGTCGGCAGACAGCTGCACCATCCGGCCGGACGAGCGCTGGTCCTGATCGGCAAGGTCTCCGTCCGCGATCAGGATGGTCGTCAGCGGCTCAAAGGCCCGGCCGCGGCGATTGGTCGTGAAATTGACGTTCTTGTTCTCGTTGACTGCCGCGCGCAGCCGGATCATGACCCGGCGGCAGGCCTCCTGCAGGTTGGTGCAGCCCACAAGAACGAGGGTCGTCGGCTTGCGACCGATCCGCGCGATCGACTGGTTGTCGAACAGCCGGACGGAGTCCGAAGCGAAGTCCTTGTCTTCGTTCTTGAATTGCCCGATGATGTCGTTGTGTCGCGTGTCGACGTCGGTGTGCGAGTAGAGGAACTCGCCTTCGATGTTGTCAAGCGTGAAGATGTCGACCGGGTCTTCCAGCTTGTCGACCTTGACACGCCACTCCCCATCGCCCTGATCCCACGCCAGCGCGCCGACGGCGCCAGCCAGATAGCGAATGAACTCCTCCGCCTTCTGCGGCTCGGACACGGCAAGGTTCAGGCTGTAGCGCGGCTGCAGGCCGCCGTCGCCGTCCGGCACCAGCTCGCAGCAGTGCTTGGACAGCTCAAGCGCATCCCACTTGTTGAGGTGCGAGCCTTGCGCGATCAGGGCGAGACCGGACAGGCCATCCGAAATCGCATCGTTGATGACCCATGCCGGGTCGTTGCAGTAAGCCCGTGCCCACGAGCCGTCCCACACCCCGCCGGAATACTGGCGCGTCTCGGGATTATAGACGCCGGCCGGCACCGAGATGATCTTGGTGTCGTAGATGCCGCTGATCTCGGGCCAGCTGTTCAGCGCGTCGGAGGCCTTGCCATAAATCTGCATCCACGCCAGCCCGCGCCAGTCCTCGTGCTGGCCCATGACGTTGCCGTAGACGCCGGACAAGGACTCCCACGTAATCGTCCGCTGTTCCTGATCGACATTGTCCTTGCCGCCGGTATAGGAGTCGCGCTCGATCAGCCGGCAGCGCACGTCCCAGCCGGTTCCGGCATAGGCCCCCTCATTGGGCACGTTGATGCGCAGCTCATACACCGCGGGGCTGGTCGTCTTGCCGTTGATGGCATAATTCTGTCCGCCGGGCTTGTGGTTCCCAATCAAGTCGTACCACTGTCGCGGGCTATAGACCCGGGCGCCGCCAGGCAGAACATAACCGCTTTCCTGGTAACCCTGCGTCGGAGTGCCGATCGTCGGATTGATCCACGTCGTCGAGCCGACCGGCTTCATCTCGATCTCGATCGTTGCGGTGGCAGAATAGATGCCCTTGGCATCCTGCCGGAACAGCTGCTGGACGACGAAGCGCAAGTCGATGAAGTCTGCGCCGAGGCTGGTCAGCGTTCGAGTGACCCAGCCGGTGGTGGTCCCACCATTGTTGGTCAATGCGATATTCACCGGGAACGGCGCGCCCGAGGCGCCCAGCTTGAGCTGGACCGTCTGAGGGAACTTCAGCGGGTCGCCATCACCGATCGTCGCCGTGAAATCCTGAAAGTTCAGCTGGCCGGTCTCGTTCTCGATCGCCGTCTCGTTGACATTGATCGACTTGAGCCCGCGCGTCGGCCCCTTGATCGGGCCAACGCACAGCCCGAGAACGCCCTCGAAAAGATCATTCGAGCGGAGGTTGTCCGGGGTCTGCTTGAAGGCGCTGCTGCCGCCCTTGGAACCTGCAAAGATCATGTGACCATGCCTATGGCAAGTCCCATCTGTTTGTCCAGCTTCGTGACTGCGCGGTTGCTCACCAAATCGCCGTTGCGAATGTCGGCGCCAGTGATCAGGCGGAACTGCTCGAAATTGATCCGCATCTCGCGATCGGACTGCTCACGATCCAGCGGCTCCAGTGCGGCCCAGATCGGGTCCAGATCGATCATCGGGCCCTCCTTCGGCTGCCGGGCGATCGGGTCGATGACCGTCGTGCGCCGGCTCCACGAGTACCGCCCCGTGGCGGCGAACACGCGGAAGCTTTGCCAGATCGTGCCGCTCGCCTGCTCGGACGGCCCGTTGTCACCGACAATAAACACGTCGCCGCCGGGCGAGCGCACGACCATGCCGGCGCGCAGGGCCGTCGCCGCCGCGGTGCGCAGGACATGGCGCGGCTGGACGAAGACGTAGCTCGGCTGAGAACTCTGCTCGGTCTCGGAAAGGATAGCATAAACAGTGCCTTGTCCCTTCTCGATGACCTCGAAAGGAACCTCGAACCGACGATTGACGGAGGCGAGCGAGACCATGATCAGAACCTCGGGTTGTGCTGAATGAGGGTGACCTCGACCGGCTTGATGAAGCCGCCGGAGTTCAGCTCGCCGGCCGGCACGGTCACAGTGGAGGCGAACCGGCACAGCATCGGCTGGGACGAGAAGTGCTGATGCACGAACTGGAACGGCTGCCACGTCTCGTGACGTTCATAGAACATCTCCAGCCGCCGGGCGTTGTGCTCGGGATCAGTAAAATGATCGAACACGTCGCTGTACTTGTCCAGATACCAGCGCAGGCCGTGCAGCGTCAGCTTGAACTTGCGCTGGTACGGCGCGGTCGGGCGCGAGGCGAACTGCCAGCTGTTCATGGTCATGACCGTCTGCGGCGCCTCGCGAGGCAAGGTCTCGGGGACATAACTGTTGGGGCAGAAATCAAAGAGTTCCATCAGCGGCTTTCCCGAGAGATATGCTGCACGAGGCGCTTGGAGTCTCCATTCAGCAGCTCGTTGGTCATGATGACGACCACGTCGTCCGGCCCCATGGGCTTCGGCTGCTCGCCCGGCACGACCCAGACATTGGTCTCGGTCGTGGTCCGCATATCGAGCTTCGGCATGGCGTTCAAGCCTTCCAGTGCCTTCGAGCCATGCTGGTTGAGCCGGGCCATGAAATCGTGGCCGACGCTCTCGACCGCGGGGCGCTGGATCACCCACTCGCCCTTGGTCAGCTTGGTCGGAACCACGCTGTCCTCGCTCGGCGAGCCGTTGGTGACCTCGCCGCCGCCGTTGAGGCCGATTGCCTTGACGATGGGCCCGGTCATGTTGGTGCCGTTGTTCGGCGCCGTGTTGGTCGCAGCGCCGCCTCCGACCGCGCCGCCGACGACGTTGAACAGCAGCTCCAGCACGCGGGTCGCCAGCATCTTGGCAGCCATCTGGGTCATGTAGTTCATGATACCCTTGGCGAAATTGCCGAAGGCGCCCAGCGCGCTCTGGGAGCCGGACAGAATGCCGCTGAACATCTCCGTCAGGCCGCCATTGATCGTGTCGATCGCGCCGCCAAGGCTCATGATGAGTTCCTGGCTGATGTCCCGACCCATGGCATTGGCCTGACGATATGCAGCGATCGCCTGATTGAGCCCTTCGGACACCGTGGTCGGCAGCAGCCCGCCGGCGCCCAGCTGCGCATCCAGCGCGGCCTTGTTCGCCCGCAACACTTCCAGCTCAAGGTTCATTTCCTTGAGCTGCTGGTTGATCAGCTCTGCATCAGCACCATCGCTGCCGAGGCGCCCCTGCAGATCGCTGATCGCGGTTTCTTGCGCCGCGATCCGCCCGGGCAGCAGCTGCGCCTGCGCGCGCACGACGGCTTCCTGTGCCTGCGCCACTCGGTCATTGGCCAGCTGTGCCGTGTAGTCGGGCACGCGGTTGCGCAGCGAGTAGGCGCCGAGACCGGCGACTTCCGCCTGTGCGATCTCCGCACTAGTCCGCGACGAGCGCATGCCCTGCTCGAAAGCAGTCTCCGCGGCTTCGACCTGCCGCTTGATGCTCTTCAGGATCGCATCGGTGACCTTCTGATTGAAGTTCTCGATGTTCTGCGCGACTTCCTGCTCGACCTGCAGCAAGCGGGCTTCATAGGTCGCGCTGCCGGGGGCAACGCCGTTCAGCGCCAGCTCGTCGGCCGCGATCGTGCCGAGCTGGCTGTTGACCTTGTCGAGCGCGGTCTTGGCGTTGGTGACCGCCGTGTCAAAGGTCTCGCGCGTGGTTGCCCGCGCGACTTCCTTGATCTTCGTGGCGAGGTCCGCCTGATCGAGCTTCGCCTGTGCCTGAGCGACTTCCTGCTCATACCGGTCGGCGTTTTCTTCCGTCCGATCCGAGCGCTGCATCGCTCCGCGAGCCACGCCGACATGAATGTGCCGGCCCGTGCCATTATTCGGCCCGCCGCGCTCGTACAGGACCTGCGCCTCGATCCCCCGCGCGCGGTAGCGGGCGCGCAGCGTGGTCGCCATCCGCTCGGCCTGCTCGTCGGACAGGCCGGCCACGGAAAAGTCCCGCGCGGTCCCGCTGACGTGGTTGCTGGTCCGCGGGCCCGAGCCGCGCGCGGGCGTGACCCCGCGCCGGTACAGCGCCTCCTGCTCCGCCGGCGTGCGCGTGCCGCTGCCCAGCTTCAGGCCCAGTTCGAGCCCGACCTCGTCTACATCCTTCTGGGTGACCAAGCGCTCGCGCCGCTGGGCCTCACGTTCTTCGCGCTGTCGTGCCCGTTCTTCCGCCGCCGCGGCGCGCTCTTCAGCCTTTGTCGGCGTGATCGCAGCGGTCACCTGATTGCGGTAGCTGCCCAGCTCGGTGAGCATGTCACGCAGGAAGGTACGATTGCCCTCGTTGGGGTTACGACCCAGCGCCCGATTGGCTACACCTTCAAGCCCCGTCAGCTGGGACAGAAGCTGGTTGGCCAGCGTGCTCTGCTCGTTGCCCGTGAGGCCATTGAGGCGCTGCAGTTCGGCCTCGACCCCCTGCAGCCCCTCGGTTAGCCGCTGGCCGACCGGCGTCTGCGCCGCCCCGGCGTTGGCCCGCTGGGCCTCATTGGTGCGCAGCTGCTGGGTGGTCGTCGCGATCGTGCCGGCGGCCTGCACCACCTCATTGACACGACGGCTCAGTTCCAGATTGTTGCCCGACAGCCGGGCCACGGCATCGCGCAGAATACCTTGAGCGTTCTGCCCCTCGACGCTGCTCACGCGGTTTGTCAGCAGCGCGCGCAGCGCCCCCTGCTCCGCCCGCGTCAGCGCCCCCATGGCTCCGCGATCATTCAGGAGGCCGGTAATGGCCGATCCGCCCGCGCGCTGCGCCTCGCCACGCTGGAGGTTGAGTGCCGAACTCTGGGCTGTCAGATCGACGTTCAGAAGACGCAGCTGCTCCAGCCGGTAGCGGCGCACGGCATTCGTCAGATCGTCATAGCGATTGCCGGTGTTGGTCAGGTAAATCGCGAGACCTTGGAAGCGCGACGTCAGGGTCGCGATCTCGGACTGCGAACGCAGGTCATGGCCGCGCAGGCTCTCCTTCTGCGCGATCAGCCGGACCATTTCCTTATCCAGCTCGGAAATCTTGCCGGTCTGCTTGTCCACCGCCTCGCTGGTGTCCGACACCTGCGTTTCCAGCAGCTGGCTGGCCTCGCTCGCCTCGCGGATGCCGAACGCCCAAGCGTCCCACTGCTTCTCCATCTCCGCAATCTGATCGAGACCAAGAAGACTGCCGGGGTTCTCGTCAATGTACTTGAGCGTTCCCCAGAAATTGCCGTCGCGCTCAATATACCCGGCCGCGCCCCCCGCCCGGTTCTTGGCCATTTGGTCAGCAATGACTTGACCCTTGGCCATCTCATCAGAGATAAGCTGAAGGATATTCTTCAGGTCATCCAGCGGCCCTTCCATGCCCTCGAAGAAATCCTCGACGAGGATGTTCTTGAAGCGCTGCCATTGGGCAGTCAGCGAGCCCATCGCCCGCTCATTGGCGACCGCGGCGGCCCCCGAGGTGGCAAAGGCCAGCTGCAGCTGGTCCATAATATCGACGTTGTTCTTGGCGACCAGATAGAACGCCGCGGCGCGGGTCTCCAGACTGCCGTAGGCCTGCGCGGATCCGAAGCCGGCGTCGCGCAGCGTCTCCAGCACGGCCGGCAGGCCCCGCACCGAGACATTGACCTGATCGGCGGTCAGCCCCAGCATTTTGAGCTGCTCGGTCAGCTTCTCGCTGGGGTTCTGCAGATCGACAAGGAACTGGCGGAAGCCGGTGCCGATGGTCGAGCCGGACCGGACGCCGGCCTGCGCCACGGCGCCGACGGTGCCAAGCAGCTGTTCGAGGCTGATGTTCTGCTCAAAGGCGGTGGCGCCGACGTACTGGATCGCCTGCCCGGTCTGCTGCACCGTCAGCTTGGTACGGT